>NPFG01000103.1:0-105529 GCA_002288965.1 Xylaria sp. MSU_SB201401
CTTTAGCTAATTATATTATATATTATTTATACTATATATACTTCTTTAGGATTAGATATAGATAAAAAGATTAAAGTATATAAATACTTATAATAGCTAGTGATGTTTTATTTACTAATAATAAAAAAACAAAGTGCTTATTATATAGGTTTATAATATTTCTATTTAATAAAATAATTAATTAAAAGGCTACTAAGTAAGTTATAGTTTTAATATCTACTACTAAAGTTAAACTTAATACTTTTAAGATAATTAGTGCTAAAACTATAGTTTTGCAAAAGTTATTTACTAATATTAGGTTAAAGCTTAGATAAAAGTAGACAATTTACTTAGATAATACTTAAGTAATCTATTTAATAAAAGAAAACAAAAGAATTAATATATAGTTACGCTATATAGATATTAAAAATATATAGCTTAGGTAAAAGTACTATAAAGGCTTTTTTAAAATAGTTTATTTTCCTATTATAAAGATACTTGCTAATAGGCTTATAAAAAACCTCTTACATGTTTAGTTTAAATATTTCTAGGCTTTACTTAATTTATAAAAAATAAATTATAAAGTATTAGAGAGAATAGAAAATAGAAAAGATAGTTTAAATTAGGTAGTAAAAGCTTTTAAAAAATTAGAATTAGTATTATTAAGTGCTCCTAAAGATAAATACAAGCACATTAAAGCCTAAAGCAACTCTTAAAAGAGCTAGGTAACAAAATAGTAAGCATAAGAAGTACGCTCTATAAAAACGGCATTAACTAAAAAAGCAACCAAAGTAATAGCTATAAAAGCAAATACAAAGGTAATAGGAGTACCTAAAGTAGTTAAAGCTATTATATTATATTTTTCTACACTTTAGGCTAAAAGTATATATATAGCGGTATATAGCTTAAAGAGCTCTTAAAATAAGAATTAGCAAAATATATAAAGCTTATAAAAATAAAAAAGCACTTACTAAAAAGGTAGTTAAATAATTATTACTTTAAGTAATAGTAACGTAAATAATAATAGCTTTCTTATTAGCTTTTATAGCTAAGCGCTTAATAATTAGAATTTAAAACTATTTACTAAAAGACATAAAAGAGTATATTAGTATTATATTTATAAATTACAAACTTAAAAGAAAAGATTTTATAGATTTGTGTAAGTATGCCTAAAAGCATATTAAAAGTAGCAAAAGCTAGAAACTATATAAAAGTACTTTAGATCAAAAGAGCTAGCAAGTACTATATATATATAGGGGATATAGGAAACTAGACAGAGTATATTAGCAAAATTAAAGTACTTGCGACCTAAAAAGCTAAAAACATTTTTCTTGCTATTATTTTTCTTTTTAAGAGTCTAGGGCTCTTTATTAAAAGTAGCAGGAGGTAGAAGAAAAGCTAGTCTTTTACTTTTACTAGAGCCTTTTTTTATATTTTTAGACCCTAAAGGGCTAAAGTAATTATCAGAGGCGCTATTAAAAAAGCTACTAAGTATACTATAAAAAAAGGAATGCAAATTATAATTACAAAAAGAATATTAGTTATTAGCTAATTTATCTCCCTATACTTTTATAATTACTAAATTCTTAAAAAAAAAGCATTTATATAGATATAGTAATAAGGGCAGGGTAAGTATAAAATAGTTTTTTAACTACTTCTTAATTTAGTCTACAATTATAAAAATAGTATAAGTAAAAGCTAAAAAGTAAAAAAAAAGAGTATTAATAAGTAATAGGAGCAAAAAATACTTTATACTATTAAAAGAAGTTAGTATATAATTATCTCGAAATAGATTAAGGTAATTTTAAATATATATAAAATATATATAAAGATAGGCTAAAAAAGAAAAGAAAAAAAAGAAAGTAAAGAAATAGACTTTTTAAAAAAAATAAAACCTACCTAGTTTACTTTGCGTTATTTAATAAGATTAGTAGTTACCTAGTTACTAATACTAATATAGTTAATAATAAATAAACATTTTATATATAATTATAAGAGCATAAAAGTATATACTTAAATGCGCTTAATTAAATTATAAAGCGCGTTTTTATATGTTTATTTTATTTAAATAGTAGTTATCTACTTTATTTATTTATATTTCCTATATAAATAGCTTTAAATTAGCTTTGCTATAATTACGGCGGTAAGGCTAAAGGGGTATATTACATTTAGGTAGATCTACTAAAGCAGGCTAATCTAAGTCCGGTAATTATTATATATATAGGAACTAGCTTTGCAAGTTCCCTTACTATTTAATATAGAAAATAGAGCTTTTAATACTATTAGTGTATGATCCCTTATGTGGGCGGATGGGCTGTAGGCCTACCGTACTGCGAGAAAACAGATGTAGCTATATAATGAACTCTGCGAATTTAAATCCCATTAAATAATCGACCATGATTGGTGAGATTGATGACATAATAGTCCTGAACTATCGACACCAAAGACAGCTTTGAGCTCCGCAGCGTGGGATAGGAACCGCCTCGGAGTTAAAAGCTAGCACGAAGGGATGACTAATGAAATAACCAAAAGCCGTCTGTGCATTTCTAATGATGTCGATGATATTGCAGCCGTCGGGGGAATTCTACCCGCCGGTCGTACGTGTTGTGCATATTGGGTAGTTACACTCGCCACTACGCTCTTTAGACTGCATGGTACCATACGTTAAGAAGAATTATAATTACTTTTATAGCAGCTCCATCCGCCCAGGAGAGTCTCGCAATCTAAAGACCATATACAGCGTTGAAAGTTTCATTACGTTGCCCTTTGTCCTGGAGACAAAGAAGCCTCATTTCTATCAACCCCTCATCTCCAAAATCCACTTCTGCCGATGGCGCCATTTTGATAGCCATCTACATATCATTTCTTAGTCATCATAGTCAGCAACGACAACGTCGCAACCTACGAGTTTCACGAACCTCACGGGTTGATTTAAACAAGAAAAAGAAAGAGTAAAAGAACAGTAGATTAAACAAGTATGGCTACTGCAGCGGTGTTCAACCACATCGACGTATTGTCGCCCCTCTGTCGACACGCCCAAGCACTGGACGAAGGTCGACGGGGGCGGCATGTCGTACAAGCACAGCCAAGTGAAGCGGCCTGTGCATAACCTGCGCAACGAGTCCGCGTCCGAGTTCAACACGGATATCTCCGGGTTCGGGCTGCAGCACTGGCCATCGGCGGAGAAGGCCTTCGTCGACGACGCCGCGGTGCGCGGGGCCTACTACGCGACGTCGAGGCCGTGCTGCGCGCCAATTGCGACGCGCTCGCGAGCAACGTCGGCACGGGCAAGAACGGCGCCAACAACAAAGTCCGCAGGTCGTCATCTTCGACCACACTATCCGCCGGCGCGACCCGGACTCGCCCCGCGGCCCCGTGCAGCAGGTCCACGTCGACCAGACGCCCGCGGCCGCCGCAGCGCGCGTCAGGAGGCATTTGCCTGCCGAGGAGGCCGAGGAGCTGCTTAAGCACCGCTTCCAGCTGATCAATGTCTGGCGTCCTATCAGTCATATCGCGGCGGACCACCCGCTTGCTGTGATCGATTGGCGGAGCACGAGGCCCGGGGACTTCTTCGCCGTGGATCTGTTGTATCCCAAGCGCACCAATGGCGAGGATGATGACGATAAGGGGAAAGGAGAGGAAGGCGCAGACCGTTAATGCGAACTTGGATGGGTACGAGGTTCGTGGTGAGACCAGTAAGTTTATTCAATTTATTTTAATCGCTCATGTTCTGCCTTTCTATTTTCTGTGAGAACACTTTGGAGGGGACGCGGGAGGTTATATGTTTACAAGGAGATTCTTACCGTCTTCATCGACGCGATCTTGCTTTTCTTTTGGTCGTTATAAGGGAATCTTTTCATCTAGCAATTACTGACTGGCACTGGTCTAGTGGGTGTTGCTGCGAGCGACAAGCACCGCTTCTACTACATCAAGGACATGTCGCCCGATGAGGTCCTTTTGTTGAAGTGCTATGATTCCTGGGGTGAGGGAGAGCCCGGTGGGAAGAAAGGACTCGCTGTCAGGACGCCGCATACGGCGTTCGAAGACCCTGCCACACCTCCGGATGCGAAGCCGAGGGAGAGCATCGAGGTCAGGGCGTTGGTTTTCTACGAGGAGTAAAGAAATGTGCTTGCGTTTTGGCAGAAATGAGAACATGACGCTCAGTATTCGTTCACTTTGACGCAGTGACTGGCGTAGCTACAACTATGAGATTGAGCACTTGACCTCCATTGACCTCAGCTTGAGACTTTATTAAGATGCCGTGCTATGTCTTCTTTCTCTAACCTCTATTTGGTAGATGCTTCAAGGCCAATTTCTAAAGAGTTAATCTCTACGCAGTACTACACTTAGTTATGATTGGGACATTTGCATAGTAATTCGATAGTTCTTAAGATTACTTTTTATTATACCAGGAAATTAACGCCTCTGCAAATGTCCGCAAAGTTATCTAGATATGTGCATAGTAGGCTGGAATACAATAGAACCTAGTATTCTATTGAAACAACCGTAGCGTTCGTCAAGGGGAGGCTCTAAACAAGTCCCTGTCTTTTCCACTAGACTGGGCAGGCCATGTTTCAGAATTATACATTCATAGATCGGTACACATACACTGCAGGGTTGATGTCTGCTTGTATCTACGTCACCAAGCACGTCTCAGGTGACTATACGCATTCAGCATATGGTACCATGTCTTCGGCTCGGTACTGCCATCCTAACATCTTCTCACGAGAGCACAACTAATGTCGTATCATCAAGAAGCGCCATCTGAAGTTGTTAATGCCGTCGAGATAATAATAACTTGAGACGACACTGACCCCGACCACAGGACCATCTCAACGCCTCTGTGCGTCAAAACGTCACCGGTGCATCGTTTCCGTGCGAACGCGACGAAGAGGCAGGTTAGCTCGGTTGAAAAAATAAAGTGTGAGGCTCCTCAAGTCTCAAGGTCAGATGGTAAACCACACCGCTGCTATTCCTGGGTTCGCTCCCGGATGTGCTATGATCCGCCGTATCTGAGACGTCTATCGCCGCGGACGCGAGATGGTCGCAGATCTACGTACAGAGTGGGCCAGCTATGTAGTGTGCCCAGAATGCATGTATGTAGAGTAGACTACTGACTAAGTAACTCATGGATTAATGATCTCCTTAATGTCAGGGGAAAGGGTTATCAGGTGAAACCGTGAAACATGCGCGCTGGGGTCGGGGATTGGGATATAAACATCGCGCAGACGATGTGACACGGGGAGGGGAAGGGGTCTAGGACCCTTTCTTTAAGGTTTGACGTAGTGTACCGTGTGCGCGGGATGAAAGAGGAGAGAGGAGAAAATCCCAAGCGCGAACTACTCATGGGATAAACCCATGTGGTCTGCAGGGAACCTGGGTATGAGAACATGCCAGGGCGTGCGTGGGTCGCAGATTTCATCTGAAGGGGCATTGTTTTACAGGGCTGAGACGCTTCATGTTTGAAGAGCACACGGTCGGCTCGACAACCTGGGGACGGCGTAAGGATTCAAAGATCGTCGTATCTCTTCGATCTTCCGACGATTATTTGCTGTATGGGAGTGAATATAATAGGGGCCTTCAAAACTACCAGTAGCGTTATCTACCTATTCAATGGTATATACACTGATATATGAGAGTGCAATAAATCCGAGGATTCCTAGAGTGTGTTTTCTTGATCTCATACGTGCATCCATATTATCAGGCAAGGACCCTGCTTAGCGCCGCCATAGTAGCATACCATGAAGAATATGTGTCGGTAAATCTTTGAGGGGCTTCCATGTCCAAGCAAGGAGGGCGTGCATGGGGATAGTTTTGGTTTAGGAAGCGCAGGGAAAAGAACCAATCCGGTTACAGGTTATCTATATACTAGTACAGTGAAGTTCCTTTGATCGGTGTGCGTGCGATTCGGGTCGCGTTGAACTTGACTCCCTACTAAAGCGTTAAGACGGGGGAAGGCAGCTTGTCACTGTGGTGTGCTAAGAATACCTGTTTTGACGTTTGCTTACATCACGTTTTGCTAAGCAGAACATGATCTGAACTTGCATAGACTGATCTTGCCCCGGTAGCACTCAGTCACTGGGAAATACTCCTACGTGTAAACGCCCTCAGTTTCAGCTTGCCCTTCGACAGGCGTAAAGACCAGGCACCCGACGCCAGCTTACGACGAAATGAGATCTCACCGTAAGCAATGTATAGATGAGCCAGTCATAAAATTCCTATCAAGATATAATGTGATTGGCTGTAAGTATGTGACTCTGGATGACGCTGTCAACTCCACCCTTTGGCATCCTGCCGATGACAGGAGACTACGGTGATCTGTCTGCAGACAACTGGGATTTCCATTAGGCGTTATAGGTCTGGGTAAGACATATTGTAGTTCAGCTCGGCAGTGTGGCTTGTCTCGGTAGATGCTCAAGAAACAACGTATGTCTTGGATGTCTAGAGGGCCTGCACATCGCCCGCATGTAGAAAAGGCGTTAACGCCCGTTCGAGTGAGGCTAATCGTATATGCTCTGTGTTTCGAATCGCTCAGCATCAAGCATAAAATATCCGGGAATAGTACTAGACTAGGCATCTGGGTCACCTCCTGCTGACGGAAAAACGGTGAGTAGGGATCACATTGGACTATTGCCGGGAGCGAGATTATTCAACACTGCTTGAATCGCTTCGGGGCCGAGGTAAGTGCTAGAGTTGTGAAGGTTGTCAGCTCAGGTCCTTCTGCGTACGACGCCTGCAGTGGGAGCTACCTATCTTTCTGAGTGATGACTGGGATTCGATGAGTAAGAAAACCAGGCGGTGTACATGACTACTACCAACGGCATATTCATAGGAGACGTTATGGTGACTAGATGAGAATCTTCTCTATACTGAAAGACTAAAGCCTCTGACCAAGACCTCGAGTTCGACCATTAATCTAATCATGGTGGTAAGACAATTGCACTTCTCATTGTTATTTCTGCAAGGGAAGTTGGAACGTGCATCTGACCCATTCCTCGAATCAATGCTGATATCAAGTATACCTGCGGTTCCTTTCTCGTGATCATGAATGCATGCACCAATTCGTCCATTCGTGCAAATCCACCTCACATCACTAGCGGACTATCTCCAAGCCTGATACTACCCTCCAGACTAGTGTACATCATATGGAGCTGACATTTTCCGTCCTGCTTCTTGGTGCGCATCCCTTTACTCTAAGTGGCCTCGTCTCCCACAACTTGGACGATCCCTTAAACATGATGGGTCCGATATAATGCGGAAAAAGCCGCACCAGTCGATCATCGGTCTTAGCAATACACTACTGTAAAGCCAGAACCGAGTCGAGCAGCTTCCGCGCCCTAACGATTAAGGTAAACGATTCGGCGGTGCAACGCCATTCGTCCCGGGCGTTTATGATCCCCAGCGGATTTTACGAAATCGCGAAAAGATTAAGTCACTATGAGTGAGATATTCCCAGGCATCCTGGTTTCTGGAACTACCAACCAAGAGTCATCGCATATGGCGCTCGTGTCACTGCAACACGGATATAGATTAGCATAAGAGGGCAGATGGCGTCATTTGAACACGCCAAACTGCACGAACATCAAGGCCCGGGGGAAAACTGCGAAAGGAGATATAACACATTTCATGCCTGACCAGGTTACATTGAAACCTGCAGATCGCCTCCGGGATACTGTTACGATTGGGCGATACACATCGTGCCACCCAAACTTCTGGCTTGTTCGGGTGCCCAACTACGTATCTGGGCGTCTATGCTTAGGTACAGTAGGTGGGTGAGCACATGGGAAAGTTTGGCTGGAAATTTGGCAATCATTCGCTTAGTATATCTGAAAGAAGCAAAATCGGTGCCTTCCTACTGGTCCAATTTCCCCGGAAATCCAGTCAAATGATGAGTTAAGCTACGGAGTACCTATTTTTATATAAATTCAGAGGCGCGAACAACTGCATCTTGCTACATCGTCAGTCGTCTCGTTGGCATGCCTAATGCTAGCTTGCTGTTCGTCTAAGATATGCACTAATAGATGCCCCATACTAGATACTTGAGCGGAAATACTACGCAGTCTGACTCATGTGAAGTGTGAATCTCACTACCAATATGTAATTACATATGTATGCTGATGAACTGCGGAAACAAGCCCCGCAGGACATAGAACGTTAAAAAAAAAAAAAAAAAAAAAGGAGCCTATTGGGTTGTGCGAGGCGCGATTATATCGGCTTACTTTGCTTATTCTCCTATATTTTTCTAATTAAAATTGTTATCCTCCAATGATGACGACCCAGGCCCCGCAGTGTCCATTAATGACTATGTAGGATGTTGAGGCATGCCATCTAGATTGTAGCGCTGGTCGCTAACCCTGGTAGACGGTATCATCACCTCCTGACAGCTTCAAGAGGAGAGATCGGGCATATGCAGGGCAACTCAATACACCAAGGCTGGGCACTGCACTCGAGACTTTCTGGGCGCAGACTGGGCAATTTGCTACTGTATGTATGTTGTATACAGTAAAAGCAAAATGCCTGCCGTCTGCGCGTTGCACGGGGCTGGAAACTCTATTGAATTATGGCAGCTGGATCCTGGTGCCTGATCAAGAGAACAAATCATATGTAGGTTCCGGCGCCAAAGAAAGAGGGGATGCGTCGAGCTGCATGGGGCTACTGTAAATGTAACCTTTGCGGGCTGCTGTAAGGAGTGAAAGTCTTTTAGATGTCGGTTGACTAACTGGTGTATCACGAAAGCTCAATCATTCATACATGACTGCTACACTCACAGCTTTGTATCGAGCACCTTTTGATGAGGCAGCTTGGCTATCAGATTAATTTGTAAAGTGAATGCTTGCACTTCTCCTTTGATGAGGCTGATCGCGAAGAGAAATGCCTAAGCAGTTGGAATTTACCTACTTAATCCAGGTAGGAAATGGGTGGATCACAAGGGTCATGGTGCCAAGGGTCTCCATGTTTCGGCAATGGTCGTTAGGGCTACAGGAAATTGCTTTTTTATTTTTTTATTTTTTTTATTCTCTCTCTCTGAGCTAGGTACCTAAAGAGAATCGATCTAGAGACTAGGGGAGCGATGGAGCAGATAGAGGGACAAAGACTGCCTTTGCGCCCGCGACCTGTCGGCCACGTGAATGTAAACCAGAGAGCACTCGTCTACTATGAGAGCGAGCGCAAGCGCGTGGCACTCGCTTTCATCATGCGTTCATGTATACACGCAGTCCCGTAACCAACCACAGAACAGACAGTGGTCATTCATCTCGACGGTTCTAGTTCTCGTTCGCCGATGGGGCATCAGCCCACTTGTACTTGTCAATACAACAAGACAACATGCTAGAAGGACCACTTCCAACTTCCCGGCCACGATCGCTGTGGGCTAGGGTACAGTAATTGATAGGTAAGAGTTGCCCGGAACGATAGGTATCAGAAACTCGTCTGACACTGCGGTATGGCGCGAATCAATACACATTTCATCTCCCAGCGGGAGGGCGTTGCCTAGTAGTACCTACTTCCTCTCGGAAGGCAGCTAGTGCGTGGCTAGTGAAGTGCAATGCGCCTAACAGAGAGGCGTTGGATGTTCTCAGTC
This sequence comes from Xylaria sp. MSU_SB201401, assembly GCA_002288965.1. Taxonomy (NCBI): domain Eukaryota; kingdom Fungi; phylum Ascomycota; class Sordariomycetes; order Xylariales; family Xylariaceae; genus Xylaria; species Xylaria sp. MSU_SB201401. The sequence continues at coordinate 9,560 of NPFG01000103.1, forward strand.
GGCTCTAGGATATGCAGGTGTGGTTACAGAAGCCGTGTCGTTGACCTCTCATCGGGGCCGCCAATCCGCCGGTTGTGTGCCCTGCTTACCCTTGGCTCGAACTTGCTGTGCAGAAGGCCGGGAGTAAGCATTCGATATGGTTTCTTTGGAGTGAGATGAAAGGAAGGTGACGTGTATGCTGCAGTGGTGAGTAAGTGTACGCTGCCGCTTGCATCATGATGAACGAGGAGTCGGTGGTCGTCCTACCAGTATTGCCTATAATTCTCCAGGGGATGGCACACAGCTTTTGCAAGTGACCACGGTTATGATGCCGCTGGTCAATCGAGGGACCTTGACAGTGGCCAGGCAACTTCTCATTCGGAAGATCTACCACATCCAGAGATCATTCTGTCGGCTGTCGGTGAACACTGCTTAGTCTGAGCTGAATAAGGAAAATGTATTGGTCACGCTTGATCGAGCGGTCACTGCTACTCAGTATGCAGGTTTCGCTGCTGAGTGTACCATGCGACACCCTCTTCTGGCATGTTATGACACTGGATCGATCTCCATTTATCCGCCACCCTTGCTCCTGAAGTCCCAGCCCAACGGTCTGGGTTGAGCATCTTGGCAAGTGTAACCGCTGGAGGATACGGAGTACCTCCTATGCATTCAATCCGTAGACGTTTTCGGCGTTGCAATTTAGGCTTACGCTCCCTCGATAACATCTACTTGTACCCTCTCAAACCCCTTGTGACCGTTGATTAGACCTGAGACGGTCTCGTATTACAACCTATAGTCTGTGAGCCATCGAAAATATCCGGTCAGGATGGGCTGTCGCATATTCTCAGAATATTACCAATTTCTCTCTCTTGACGGGGGACTAGTCGTCCAACATCGGACGCGAACATGTGAATGTATGCTTTGACCCCAGAACTTCGATCCGGTCATGACCTGTGTGCCCTCAGCTACATGATATCGGCCCAACTGATGGTTGAAGTGATTGTTCATAAGTATCGTACATGAGCAAGTCATCTCTATGGCGCCAAGCTCTCGGCCAGGAGCGGTCCGGACTGGAACTAATTGCGTTCATGTTCGCGTATGCAGATAACATCAGACATAATGCGGCTCTGAATATAACAAGCGCCAGCCACCTGGTGATCATATGCAGCAAGATATAATTTTGATGTTTAGAATCCTGCGCGCAACTCCCGCATTGGGCATGAACGACTTCGTGCTTACTGGCAGGCCTGAAGTAGACGTGCATGGTTGTTTGGCCTAACTAGTAGCGGAGGAGACTTGCGACATTAATGTGTTGCACTGCAGCTCTGCAGTGTCCGGTCATAGAACATCACAGGCGTTTGTGGATGACGAACTTATATGTATAAAAACGCTACTGTGTAGGGGCCGTATATGATGAGTCTCCAGGAATCTGGCGATGGGGGATCATACTGCTGTCTAAAGTTCCTGTTAGATCGTCGTTCCAGATGCCATGAAGAATGAAATTTAAAGGATTCTCACTGCACTATGTCTATATCTTTCTAAAATATCTTTAATATAAGGATATGTTATAAGTATGACCTACTAAGTATTATTGCCGCGTGGAGTTGTATGCAGCTACCAGCTACCTATGGCACAGTAGAGAGTAAGGAGCGTGATAAACGAGCTGGTGTGTACACAGCTAGTATCAGAGAATCCGCCACATCAGACCACAATGAATCGAAGACCAAATAATCTAGACAATCATGCGGAGCCGAGATGAAGATTCGAACCCGATTTGCTTACTTCTACACCACAGTATGCGACATGGTCAGATGGATGTTGCATGGGCCGTCATGGTGTGGTGCAGAGTCCCCGGCTACTCGCCAACACTCCTTAAGGTGAAAGCCCAGTACAGGATCAAAGCCAGTCACCGGGAACACATTACAAGTCCATACAGTACTTAGTGAATGCTAAGAGCATGGTAGATGCATATTCTATGTTGGCCTAGCTCTCTTATTCTGCCGTCGAAGGAGCTCCGTAGATGGCAGATTGCCAGTTATATTCTATCTCACATGCATATCTGCACTGATCAGCGTTCACTTATTGCTTGCAGGCGTGGTTTCGGGGTTGGAAGTCTGGGCATGCTCTGCCGAGTCCAGAGTACAAATTCTATGGTCGGAATATTACCCCTTGTATAGCCGACAGTGATGTGTTTCTTTATTGGCTGCTATTGTTGAGTAGTAGGCAATCATTGCTTGACGGTGCAGTTTGGGTTCCTTAAGCAGATGAAGTAGGGGGATGAAGCAACGCTGAACTAAATGACGCGAATCTAGAGAGTGTAAGTGGTAGGCTAACCTCTACGCGCCGTGCACGGGTGGGAATAATGTACCGTACACTACGTAGAGCATTCCGGCGGCGCAACGGTTGCTATTGTCACTTATGAATCGTTCGTGGTCGGAATGAATGTCACAGTAGTATTATTACGCACATGTGAAGATCTCCGGAGCCTTCAGTCGCGCAGTTTTGATTGGGGAAATGCTCCGGTTGTCTGCGCCGTTATTAGTAGTGAATATCCGTGCCCAGTCCCAAATAGGACTTCGTAAGGCCAATCCCGGTCTTCGCCGTTGTAAAAAAGCTTGACTGGGTTTAGCGAAGCTGACAACTCTAGCTCCAGGAGTGTACGAGTACCAAGATAACCTACTGGTATTGTTCGTATTGGCGTGGACTGGCAGGGCGGGTTCAAAAATAAACGACCCGTTCCCCATCTCCTCACTAACACTCAGCGACTTCAAGCAGCGATAAAACGCTCACATAAAGTCGGAAAAATACACAACTTCTGTTATAAGACTTAATAGACCTTAAATAATAGTTTTATCTTCTATAAATGTTTCCTAGGCTTTTTTTAGGTACATTCTAAGTCGTTGAAGTTATTGAGCATTGGTGAGAAACTGGGGGAGGGTCGTTATTTTTTGAACCTGCCCTAGACTGGTATATGCCCTACCAAAAGGCACCCTTGTGTGTGCAGATCATCATCCTGGCTAAGATCTACGAGCTAATCTACCCTTCACATTTCTTCAACTTTCGTCACACGCAAGGGTCAAGTTCCAGAGAGGTCCAGAATATCGGTGATACTGATCCTTACGAGCCAGTGCGTATTACGCTCTCACTAGGATCCTCGTTCTTTCCTATTTCTATCCAAGCAAAGAGTTCAGCCGAGATATCCCACCCGGTTCTTGAGAAAACGGAAGAGATAAGCTTGGCCAAGAGTATCGAGTGCAAAGTCGTGATCGACGAATCGGTAGCGAAACAATGCGGCATCTAGTGGGACAAGATCAGCGTGGCGTCACATTAGCGTTCCTCGCTTACGAACGCCTACTTAATTAACCCAGTTATGTTCACAGCTTACGGAGGAGTGTCTAGTGAAAGATATGGAGGCCCATTTGTACATGTGGTTTGCCTACCAAACGATAACTACACGTATCAGATATACGTGAGTAGACAAGATAAGATATTTATCTTCACTATTATAAACAACTTGTGACCATCCTCGCCCAGGGCTTCCGCAACCACACGTAGAATATATGGAGCGTTTCATATACCTATGTTTCAGCCAGAAAAATCAGTGGCATGAAGATATGTTCAATCGTTCCCATAACTCTGGTACAACTGCATAAATACGCTACAACCCCAAGCAGCTTAGCGAAATGTTGTTGGGGGTAATTATGTAGATTTTCGGCATGTATGTTTCGATCAGCGACCAGGATAACGACTAGAGCCGCCGAGGTAGCTCCGCGTCCTTAATCTTGCCTTGAGGCTGGACTCTCCATGGGGAATAAAGGTGGTCTGAGAGGTACAGGAAAAAGAAACGCCACAGCGGGTGAAGATCCTACATAACCTAGTGTAGCCCTGTCAAGACAGAACGACAGGGATCAGATCCCAGCCTCCAATCTTCAACGGTCATCTTCTCTCAAGCCTCGCGAAGAGATTTCCGCATTCGGCTAGACCCCAGATCAAGTGCTGTTGACGTATAAGACTCGGCAAGTTTTGCCCCAACAACCTACGCGGTCATCCTTTCGTACGTGCATCGTAGGCAAGTTAGTGGACGGAGATGACATGCGCATACGCTATCCAGAATCTAGGGTTATAGCTTCGTGCCAATATAGCGCCTTAAGAACAGGCAAGAGAAAGTCCTGTCCATCCTACTAAATCGCTTGCTTGATATCATCCACTCCCGAAATGGCATATGTAACGTCCCATCTCTCACAGGCAATGTAAATCGTGATGTGTGACAGCCAGCCCGTTCGCATATTACTTCTAGAAGCGGTTTATTGTAAACCCACTCAGTCTGGTGGCAAGATGAGGCTACCGTGGCTGCGTAGAGGTAGCTGCAGCCGGCATCATTTTCGTGCTTTAATCAACATAATGGTGTACATTATGTCTTCTGCTATTCTTGATGTCAGCACGCTAGGAGAGCTGAGAGAGCAGCTCATGACGTGCTACCATCCGCGTAGTTGCTCGAATGACTGTGTATGTAGATACAGCTGCGTTCATCGTTGCGATTTGTCCCTATTGCGCTCGATACGGTATCAGACTCTCGCCGATATAGTGTTTCATTGGGATCGCTTGACGCCAAACGCTGCCCAGCACTTCCCCTTTCCTTTGACGGCCTAGAGAACAACGCAAGCAGGAGCAATGGTAGCTGGCTACTATAGAGTAGTACGACTTACTCGATGGCCAGTTTGTTCTTGGCCTTCGGTTTCCGAGAAATGGTCAGGCGTCCGGCGGACGCTCAAAGCCCTGCAGCTCACGTCTCACATATAGTTAACACGTCCACATTTTCGATGACAGGCGTGGCTCTCTTGAGACGCCCTTTGCGGAGGAGTAAGTGAAGGCTTGGTTATCTCACGCTGTTTACTCTTGGGTATTACCAAGACAGGTGGAATTGCAATATTGACACTATGCTACGACCGGCGGCATTCCCCTTATTCGGCCACACGTCGTCTGTACATCGTTACCAAAGTAGATTGCTAGACCCTGCAATGCATTCTCTTGTGTGCAGTAGCTACAGTAGTTAGTCACGGTCCTTATAAGGTGACGATACGCTAAATGCTCGAGAAAAGCACCTGCAGTGTTGAGAAGGCTATGCGCAACCTTTGCTTTTCCTTGGCTCAACCAGTAACTTGGTTATTTGGTACTTGGAGTTCCGTAGAGGCAGCACTCGTTCCTAGTAAATGTACCTGTCCGACGAATGCCGAACAATACCCCATGCCTCGCGCCTACTAGGACGCCATAAAAGCTCCATGGGGACTAGGCTTGCATAGTTATGTCCATCCTATTGTATAGTGTATGGAGCCAGGCAGAGGAATATAAGCGACTCTCACTAATGACGATCTCTGTCTCCGGGAGCATGATCTACGGAGATTTGAGCGCAATCGGTAGCAGCATTCCCCGGATAACAACCATTACAACCCACGGGTCTAGCAAGTAATAAGTAGTCATTGGTATGCCCACGTCAGAAGCGGTATTGACAAAGTACGGGGGCACGCATCCCCCAGTCGTTTGAACCCGACTGTTTGAGACAGATTTCCAATGGATTTGCAAATTCTCAGATATAACTGCTTATCTTTCCTGGTAAGTATCATCGTGTCTTCCTGTCTCTTCCAATCTATCTGACTATTCGGTTGACGTTGGTCTGGTAGCAGAATGAGGGAGACGCAATAATGCGTGCCGTACGCATGTAGGTTGCGCAATGATTCCGTTTTCATACGTTTGATAACAAGCAGCCGCCAAGCGCACCTCGTTCTTCAGTTTCATACACTTTTTGGTTCTGCTTATGCCCACGGTTGGTTCGCCCGCTCCTTGCAAATATGTTTACTGAAGTGCTAAGTTACTTGGATTCTATGCTATGCTCCATGTCTAGCATACCTCTATATATGTCACCAGAAACCAAGAGACAGCCAGACATGGGGTGGTGTTAATAGTTTATCTAATATACCTATTATGGCCGACACTCGAGAGACCGGTCTGTAGTTCTACACGCAGTGTACCAATACTCACCCTATAAATAACTGGCACACTGCGCCTTTCCAGCCACGTCAAATCTACTCTGTTGACTGCCTGTAAGTTAGTGTACTCGGTAAGTTACTGTTCGTTACGGAACATCAATGATGCTACACTAGTATCAGCCATGTGCTGTCATACCTAGTTCGGACTAGTGTTAGGTCGTCCATATCACTTTAGTCAAATCACATCTTCGGTACGTTCACAGTAGGAACAATGAGAAATGCACCTCAAAAGACTGTATTGTATGTGTACTCCGTACCGAACTACTACTAGGTCAAATAGGCGTTTCCTTAGGTAGCTGGCTAACTGTACTGACATTTTGCTAGACAACGCCATCGTGGCCTGTATATATTTACATGTGCCTAATTTACCCACGCATGATTATGTTTGAAGAGCATCACCAAATGAGTTCGCGGTCTCTTCGTAGTATGGTGTAGGCACATAGCAGATCGCGGCAACTTCCCGAACCGATGGCTCCTTGACGCAGTTGTGCGATTCTAACAGTTGACGATGCCAACCCGGGGCTCTAGGACCTAGGCGGGTCTTGATACTACGATGAGCATCCAGAGAACCTCTCCAGCATGAGCACGAACAGATCGAAACATGCTGCAACAGAGACAGCAATCATCCGAAGTCTGACGAGTGCATAGGGTGTGTGACGTCTTGACCCTGGGGACGAACGGCATAAAGGTACGTTAACAATCCGGTCACAGCAGGAGACGGGCCACGCCTGGGCGTGGCAGGGATGAGGCTTTTGCGGCGTCAACCGTCCTCAGTCCCAAGAAAGGCGAGTCGAGTATCGTCTCAAGCCTTCCTCCCCGCCGGTCCCCTGCCTTAAGGTCGTTTGGGCAAGGGCCCTGGCTTCAAACGCCTCGGCCAGGGGGTCAGTGACCGGCTAGCCGGACGGTTATAATATTCCAGAACAGGTAATGGTGGCCCGAGAACGCCTACCACCCGCATGCCTTAGCTTTGATCTACTGCGTACCGGTACACACGTATGTGGTCGACGACAAAGGACTCGGTCCCCAACTACCAGCCATACTAGTACGTATTGAGTATGCGGCAGCACCAGTCACGGCGGATGCGCAGTGTACATACGTACATCCACGTATATACTAATAGCGTAGTGCCCATCTGTACACAACAGATACCATCCACACACTAAGAGCGGCCATCTAACCTCGGACCATTCTTGGTGAGAATGCTGATTCCATCAGATCTCGGCTGTGAATGGATCTATGGTATTTTCTGAGGTACGTACCGTAGTCCGCCTGCTACTGGGACGTCGTCGATGCGGGCGGGTGAGTTGACCATCGCTTGATCCCCTGGCAGCGTCCCGTCATTGCTCCAGGAGTCAGAGCCCATGTCCACCTCCTCCATTAAAAGGAGGCGCTATAAAAACAAAAACGCCCCTGCCGCTGATGCAGGAGTACTTTCGATACAGACGATCGACTGTCGCTTTCATCCCAGGTCTCCCAGGTCTGCCGTGGCCCACGTCTAATTTGTAACAGCTTGTCTCCAGGGATTCACATTAGATTGGCACATGATCGTCTTCATCTTATACACACATCCGGGAGATCTGATGGATACATCATCTAGCGTCACCTCGCTTCCACTGCATCCCTCCATATTTAACTACCCACACTCCCTCATCGGAGCCCACATATGAACCTCTCTTGAGTCTAGATATATCGACAATACATGCAATCTATTTATTAATGAACAACAACAATCCATCAAAAGCCAGCCTCACACGCTCACAGCAGTCGTAGCTACAACTACAACCACCACTCACCTCCTAAGTCGTCGATCATCTGGGAACTAAACGTTTATTGACTTGCAAGTCAAAAATGGCGACGGCCATGTATGCGAATCAGCCTGGTGCTCACTACGGATATCCCCAACCACCGCCTTCGCCTCCTATGGATGAGACTTCCAAATGCTCTCTACCCTCAATCTCGAACCTGTTAGTAATGGCCGATGCCGGATCACCAACCTCTGAAAGCTCCCCTCAGTCACAGCCAGGTATGATTTTCCTTTTCCCTCCCTAAAAGGAAAGCACCGTACTAAGAATATGAATAGCATCTTCAACGAAGGCAGAAACTCGACCGAACTCTTCTCATTACTCAAGCAGTGGACCTTCCCGAGCCGCTCTGCCTCCCACTCCTCCTATGAGCACGGACGCGTCGTTTGAGGGATATAATTCGCCTTCAACGAAGTCACTTACGCATGTCCCAGTAATATCGGGAACGGCCAACTACTATTACGAGACGACACCACCAGTTGAGGATGTCCATCGCCAACAAATGAACCCGGTTGTCTCACGATTGCCGATGCAATCTCAGACATACTCTCCACAGGCTTTCGCCTCATCGTACTTGAACCAACCAACAATGCCCACCTATTATGCGCCACAGTTGCCTACAGCGCAATCTCAAATATCTGGGCTGTTCTATCAGAGACCGTTACCACAGGTAGGATCACTTAACCTTATTCCCCAAGGTTGCCGAGCTTAAACGCTGACCTTCCTATAGACCTTCCCTCCTCTGCCTGTCACTGTCTCATTGACGCCCTCGTCAGGTGCGAATCCGTGGCAACATCATCATTACATCTCACCATCATCTGCAGCGTCATTCCCTCAGTCTCAGGATCGATACATCTGTCAGACCTGCAACAAGGCGTTCTCGCGGCCAAGCTCACTACGCATCCACAGCCACTCTCACACGGGAGAGAAGCCTTTTAAATGCCCACACGCAAGCTGCGGCAAGGCTTTCAGTGTACGGAGTAATATGAAGCGCCACGAACGCGGATGCCACAGCTTCGAAAGCAGCAACTCCTCTTTGCGCTAATTTGGAGACGCAACGGGTCCGGCGAGCGATCCACGTCCCAACGCCGGCTAGTTGTTTCTTGTTTTGTTTTATCTACAACGGCCTTGTTTTGGCGAAGGATATGGACTGGAAAGGAAAGAATCCTATGATACCAACTTGAAATTCAAACGATGTTTACGGCTGCCAATAATGTCACAATTACATGCTTGCGACCAGGGGCGGACTGGAGCAATATGGATAACTGGATGGGCGGAATAACTGTGCTTCCTTGCATGATCACGGCGTGTTGGGTATTTGATGGATATTTTGAGAGCATCATGAACGGCGTTACATCGATGGTGATGGCAAAAGAAACGGGCATTAGAAGCCTATTGTTTTCAGCCCTGTCGGGCTCTTCCCTTGTTATTATTAATGTATATAACGGCACACGGATGATGGTTGTATCAATAACCCACAAGCATATAGCGGAATGGGATATAAGATGTAAGTGTATCTCGACCAGGGTCCCCGCCCGAAATACAATTGTTATGATGATAGTAACCCTCTTATAAAATCACACAAATCTAGTGTGAGCTATCAAGTCCGTACATGGCGTCAAATACTATGTTGACTTTACATCTCAACACTACTATATTTGGATGACACGGTTGTATTGCGGCTAGGAGCAGGCTAACTGACTACACCTAACACATAACACTTACGATTCAAATCTTGGTTATATACAGTGTCTGGGTTTATTGGTTTAATGCACCCCAAACTGGCCGAATAGTCCTCGGAAAGTGGGTGGATGTAGCGGCCCATGACAGGATGCCTATCGGGATTCGCCCTCCTGGTCGGGAGGATCTGCTTCAGCAAGGCAAAGAAATGAGTAACAGTGAGACAGCTATGCCTCGTATCTGCTACTCCGCGCGTTGGTAACCAGAATGAACGAATTTAAGTAATCTTAAAATATTGGCTTCAAACACGTACATATAGTAGGCACATTGGGGCATATATCGGCATGGTCATCTTTGCCCCCAACTTTCGGCCTCACAGCTCGATGTTTTCATCTGGACAGCCCGAACGGTTAAATAGCACTACATCAATGTGATCTAAAACGGTCATCACAGTAACACAAAAGTAACGTCACGGGAGGATCTTCATCAGCCTGCCTTGCCGACCACGGCTAATTAGCAGCACAGAAGTAGGCAGGACTAGGACTTGATTACGCAGTATGTAATGAGCTAACTCTCGGAAATTACCACGCGCCTGGTCTTTGTCCGTAAATAAGTGATGCGTAATGCTATACCCTATCGAGGTTATTCCTAGCTATCGGCGTTTAGTTTTTGTTCCCGGTTGCTGATACATACAGTAGGGCTTATGTCGATCTTCGACGTTTCCATGCATGCAGTGTTGACCAAACTAACCCAAGCGACTGGCTGCCGCGGCCGCGGTCTCTGGCCTTTTATTCACTTAACCCAGATGATCCGCGATCCTTTCCCTGGGATTTATTACTTATTCGCCCCTCAATTCCGAGCCTCTTGGCATAGGCGACCTGGGTTAAATGCAGCAGAACATTGGATGAGTTTCCCGTAACTATGTACGTGTATGTATGTAATCATACAAAAAAGGAGAAACTGCCATAGAATAATGCATTTAACCTATGACCGCGCTAAACCGAGCTACTGCCTCGTACTAATATAGTAAAGTCCCAGTGGCCTGATTTATCTGGCATTAGCCTCTAGCTGGAAGATGAAATTTCTAGTGTGCAGCGTAGGATCAAAGTTGCCTGAGGAGTAACTCACGACCTCGCTCAGTTGAGTCAGCCCAAGAATCCAGAACAACGTGCCTTTTCAGCTATCATGTCGAGCACATTGCATATATGCAGAAGCGAATTTCAGGTGGTTGAACTACACGACACTCGCCAGCCAAGACTCCATGTGCTCATGATCACCGAGCAGTCGTGACCGAGTTAATGATCAATCATCCTGCCATGCGGATAATCACCACGTCACGACTCGACGGACCTTGCGACTCTCTGCCCTAGTGTGCTACTACTACACCACAGAACTAGAGAACTGCAGTTGAGGCTTTAGGCCACCTCGGCGGGGTGGAGGGTGGAGGGCTGCTCGCTGTCATTTCCATCGACAAAGTCAGCACCCCTGACAACTGGTGCGCACGCCGAAATTCAAGCGACTTTTCTACTTTCCCACTCTGGCAGACCGTTAGCCACGTTTTGGGATTTGCCCATTTCTATCCACATGTACCGTACCACTGTCTCGTTTTCTCCACAAACATCTTCTGGCAGGCAGTCTAGCGCCAGTCGACCAGTCGGGCTACCCCCTCTTTCCCCATCCTCTGGAAACTTGTGAGCAACTCAAACTTGTCAAGTAGGGCCTAGTGGTCCTCGTAAATATTGTAACATTTCTTCAATGGATCTTTCATGTCGCGATCACGATGAATCCCGCTGGATATCGGCTACTCAGGGAAGTGCCTTGCTGTGACGCGGACCACATCTCGATTTGGTGAAAGGCTACAACTGCCGTGTCTGGCTCCCTGCCTATCTGTCAGTACGGTATTCGCGTTGTCCCATCCTAGTGACTGAGTGTATTGGTAGGGCGCACGACAAAGTCCAAGTCAGTCTAGGACAACCCAAGTCTCTGTCTCATAATGCACGAGACAGTCACGAGCGGCGCACGCGGGAAAAGTTCCCTAGCGCTGCTCCATTTGTGCGCGTACTGTACATATAGTAGTGTAAGTATCAGTGGGTAGGTAGGTACCATCGTCAGCCTGCTGCTCTTCTCTGCGCAAGCGAGTGCAACGAATCGCTACAACTAAGTTTACCACGAGTGGCGTCAAGGTCCCAAGTTCCCGCCCTTCTGGATCGACCCATGGCGTCACCCAGCGATTTCTTCATTTTGATTCCCTGAACCACGGATCCATTGGTTCGGCTAAAGCGCCGCTGTCACCGGATGCCGCTCGAGCGTCTTCCGTGTCTGAGGATCGACACGACCTACGCTGTAAGGCACATTTTGTACCTTTTTTTTTTTTTTTTTTTTTTAATATACCCGCGAAATGAGGCAAATTAACAAACATTATTTACCTATTCAATAGTGGCATGCCTAACATCCCAAATGCCTCTCAAAATTATCTTCAGTGCCGCCAGGTCTTCAAGATCCGAATGTCAACGGACCTCTCCTCCCGGCACTAGTCCGATCTGGCCGGCCATATTCATCCGAGCTTTACTTGGAGGGACAAAAGGCCCGGCATACTTGTCTTGTTGGCACCACGCAATATGTGCGTGCAAGATCTTGGCCCATACATCCGGCCGCAAGCAACGGGACCTTCGATATTGCCTAGCGGTAACGGGTGGTGCGCGCTACGATGTGCTATGTAGGGAGTGCTGCAGTATGCGGTAAGGTGGGATGATCCTTTGCGTTATTGCTCAGGGTACCCTGCATCGGAGAGTTAACTCATTGCGGTAATAATCCCGGCTCCCATACTTGATCGTAAAACGGATCCATGGGATCTCCTGCACCAACACGTCCATACCTACACAACAGTACGCGCCGGAAGGTAAACTGCAGCGTTTCCGGGAGAATCCTTTGAGGAAGATACTGCGATACTGAGTATACGAACTTAATAGATAGCTCTCCAAGCAGTTACAAGCATATCAAATTAGGTATTGGTACCTATCATACTGCATTACTTAATACTGCTCGTGTCAACAGGGTCCCATTGTTCTGTACAGATAGAAATCACCTAAACGGATCTCCCCGTGCGAACTCGCAGCTGACGACAATAGTAGGCAAACTAAGCTTACTCTCAGTCACGATCGACGAGGCATTCGAGCCGTGCATGATGGCGTTTTCCTCCTCTACCTCTAGTGGTCCTAGTATCCAAGACGAGAACATAAAAACGCCAATAGCCAAGATCTCATCCTCCATCTTACACTAGGATATCAGAGGAGACGGCGAGGTTTCATCGCGTTGTTTCTGATCAGCCCTCCCCACAGTCAAGTGGTACGCTACTACCGCCCAACTGTCCAAGTTTCTTGTTTCTCGCCTCTGCTAGCTCAAGTCTACAGCTACACTCTCCTTACCTAGGTATAATAGAATACACTATAGGTGGCGCAACCACACTCATGACGCTGCAATCTGAAATTCGGAGGATTTTATGTGTTAGTAGGTGCATAGCACGCGCACTAGAACATCTCGATGATCCTCAGACGGTTTCTAGCGCGCCACAGATAACTACTGAACGAAGGGCAGTAACTGTACATTCCCCCGTATTCTGTTGGAAAGGTAGTGTGCGCTATCCCTACTAGCCCGTGCCTAGAGGGATGACATCCCTGTGACACATCCCTCGTCCTAAACGTAGATCACTTGGGCTCTATCATCAAGCCTCTTTCGGACCCCGCCGGCGGTCATAGGCCCCAAATCTGGCATAATTTGTTTTAATTAAGAAGAATTTCGGTCCCGTTTCCCAACCAGTCGTGATAGGCTATTTCCCCTAGACCGGCCTATGCGGTATTTCTATAGTTTCTATACCGGTGCCGTTTAGTACACACTCCCTCTCCGTTTATCCTACGATTCCTACCGTAGCACGTGTAGCGAAGCACACTAGTGTATCCTCTTTACCGGTAGTAGCAGTCTTCAATCCTCAGACAACGATATTCACTGTTTCATCAGCTATGAGCTAGCGCTTTTATTTTCTAACCTCAAAATAAAATGAACGTAGCTGTCACGGCAATCTTAACGTCTTCTAGGTGAAAAGATTCTCTAGCGCTTATACTAGCTCTTCGTTAAGATATAGATTGAAAGCCCGAAGAAGACCGAGACGGCGTACTATATGTAAAAACGGCATGCGGCTGACCTAGGCATGGCCCAGTAGGTATAGCGATCTTCTATCAGAGCTACCCAAAACAATGCACCTGTATCACTGCGTTCTTCTTATACCAAGATTCTAAGAAATTAATCCCCGGACTATGCAAAGCGAAGGAGCGGAAAAAGAAAGAAAAAAGGGCGGCGCAAGCCCAGCCCGCCTTAGTGCAAGAGAGAATGAATTGCCGTTGTTTCAACTGACACCGCTAAAATCTAAGCGAGCTCGGGCTACCTCTCTCAGGGCTGAGGCTATAAGCGCCACAGGCTAACCCTGATATATGTAGCCGAGGCGATGAAAGAAAAAGATGTCAGACCCAGCAACACCACCTGCATGGGTGGGTATGACATCTTTTTCTTTCACCGCCTCGGTAGCGTACAGTACCAGTACCATAAGCAAGCAAATACGTAAAACACGGGGAAGATTTAGTCTGGTAAAACGACGAGATAGAGGCGGAATCCTACTATGCCGACGCTACACTCGCGACGCCCACTGAATCACCCGAGCGCCAAATAGGTCCAAATGCCCTCTAGCCTCGTAGCGCGAAATGAGTGAAACACCGGAGGGCGAAACTGGCGTGGTCAGCTGGTTTCCTTCGGTCGGCCTGCTGGAGAGCGCTGGTCCGTACATCTTTGGTTTGTGTTCTACATGTATCACCCTCTCGCTCGTACGACTTGAGAGAACGACATCGAAACGACAAGCAGGAGTGGCGGGAGTAACAGCGACTCTGTGGCCAAGACAGCAACTGCCGAATTGCGGAGGGCTCAGACATCATTTTCTTGGAAGCTAAATTTATGCGGTATCTCTGCTCGTGTGATGCATCTGTAACTTAGCATGCATAGCGCGGTTTCTGGCCGAAATTGTGTGCAGGTTTACCCGAATGATGAGTTGGGTATGATATGATGCGCATTCACCCAGATGTTCTGACAAATCTTGATAAGGTGGTATGTAAGAATTTAGATTATGAGATTATTGTAACGAAGTTAAGGGATCCTTAGCAAACATCAATGTAGTTAGCTACTGGCTAGTAACCCGAATCATCGGGTTACGAATGGGTTAGAATGGTTACTCGGTTGTCTTCTCCGATGGACCGCATCTCATGTCACCCTTGAGTAACCGATATTAGAGACATTATTATGACAGATGACTTCAACCTGTCACGAAGTTACAAATAAGAGACTCACTGTATAAGGGGTGGCCGAGGCACGAGGCCCTGATGAAGCCTTGTATAACAATGAATGCCGCACGATATTACCGTAGCCGCAGTCCTGGAAGCCTAAGGCTACGAAAACTACTGTGAGAGGCCCCAAGAGGGTCTCGTGTAACTGCCGGAAACTTTCGCGTTACAGCGTCTCTCCCATCGGGACGAGGGAACTTTCTAAGATACTAAGGTAAGGAGGTATTGTTGATGCAGATCACGTAGGTGAATTTTGGACTCTTTATGTGGATGCTCGTATCCGTTCCATGTGCAACTATGTAACTTAACTACCACCAAGAGCTCAAATGATATTGAAAGAGAACCCGTTGATTCGTGTAGACAGAAAGGGCCTCATAAACTCGAGGAAAACCTAATAGCTTACCTTTTCGATTAGCCTTCCTCGGCTGCTTCAAATATCTGTCGCTTTATGATATAAACTCTTATTGTTGGTACTACTAGTCTAGAAGGGAGTAGGAGATGGCACGTGTTTGTTTGCCTAAATATAACCATGGGCATACAATATCGGATTATTAGAAATCTCGTGATAGAATATTTTGTAGTAAGGTATATACCTAGGATAGACTCCTTCTGATATCTTGATATAAAAGTGACGAAAGATACGCCTGTCTCTCGAAGAGACGCGCTAAAAGACGATCGGTCGATGCGCACTATTCTGCGAGAGTCGAAGATAATTATAGAACCAGAACGGGAAAATAATCCTAGCAGAGGAAGCGGTATTGGTATGCATCGAGCGAGTCGAAAGATAATGAGGTAGGCCACGCGCCTCCTCAAACTTTGGTGACCATTATAGGAGTCCTGAGTCGGATACAGTATCTATTCACTAGCACAAGCTCGTATCAGTATCAAAGTTTCTGACTGTCATACTTAATACATAAAATATAATGGAGCTGCTGATTTTGGTGTGTTAGTATTTTGATAACACAACCTAGCTAGCTACGACCGGCCCGTTGATGAAGGCCTCTGAGGACTCCTTGAAACTCTCGTATCTGAAAATACTGCCCAACAGAGTGTATAAGAGACAGTTTCATTATGGGTCCGTATTTTTCTGATAGATGATTGAAATAACATCAAATCATACTCCGAGCTCAAACTAGCAGTCTCTCAACCACCTTACAAGAAGCCTTCGCAGGAAATCAGTAGCTATTTTGGTCATTCCAGTATAGCGTCTCATGAAACACCCTGGCGTTGTTAGTTGTGCGCATCCGAAGTGTGTTGGAGATAAGAGCGGGAAGGAAGCGAGCAGGACTTACTCAGGCCCAGTGGCGACTAAATCCCAGCCAAAAGTCAATTTGATGTACTGGAGGAGATGACTAGCCACTTTTATGGCGCTAAAGTAGATAAGAATGTTAGCAAAAGTTGAAGTTCTAGAATTTATATTTAATTTTTGATCAAACGTTACAAAATATACAATGCAGATAGAGGCATTGGAAAACCGAACTCACCCGACGTCGGTGGGATGATACTGGGGGCCAATATCGTTATGCTGCAGGATGCCCTTGGTTCGGAAGTAATGAACAAACGGTTCGCTTGTTGCATTCAGTGTCGTAGTCGTTTCCGTGACGCTATCCCATATCTTTGGCGCTGATAGGTACTCGTCTGAGTTAAAATAGGCCACTATCTCTTCCAGTTCTTGTTGGAATCCTTGGTTTTGTGCGTAGCTGTTGCCATATTGGTAGAATCCGAGCCAGAGTTCCTATGGACGGGCAAAAAAGCGGTTAGCCCCTACGTTTACGTATTGCTAAAGTGCCAGTAGGGAACAATCATATTAACAGGTTGATAGGAGTAGGAGACTGTGGGCCTTTGTGTCGGAGAGGACAGGGGTTACTACCATGACGACAACTTGAGCTTTTGGATATTTGCCGTGCACACCCTGAATGAGTTTCTTATAAGCGTCAACGTACGCCTCAGACGAGACGTTGTTCGCTACGTTGTTGTCATTTGTGCCTAGGTTGATGACAACAATACCGGGTGTAGTCTCCATATTCCCAAAGTCCCAAGGTTCAGGGTCATCTGGACAGTGTCAGTGACCAGCAAATACACTCCGAGGCGGGGGTTGAGAAGGCCCTCCCTAAAGAACACCGCTCTCATGTTCAAGTGTAGGTAACTTACCGCCCCAGATGTTTGTAGCACGCCAGCTTGTGTCTGAAGAATAGAACCACTGGTGTACTTGTCCACGAGGATTTCCCCAACATTCCTGATCCGCAACGCAGACCCCAGGGAAAGCGGTTACATAGTACTCCGTGTCGCCGAGGCCCTCGCCGACCCCATACGCAAAGCTCGATAAGCCTTCATAACTTTGGAAGTCGCCCGCTGATAGACTGTCTCCGATGAACTCGATGGTACGATTGTAAGGAGGAATCTTGATCAAGGACTCCCCAGCCCCGACGTGGATCTTGTCAATCTGGACACCATAGCCCCAGTTCGAAACGCGTAATTCAAATCGCTGGGGATTTACCGGGTATGTTTCGTCGATCCCGACCGTGTCAGGAGTGACAAGCAGATGCGTCCCTCCCGTAGTGACGTTTGTGAAGATCCAATCCATACCACTGAGACGATAACCAATGAGGGTTCCATTCACGGTGTTATCTCCAAACGTAACTGCCACAGTGTTCCCCGAGAAGCCGAAGACCAGCCCGGGAGCTCTTTCAATCATCAGAATAGCCCCAGATAACACCAACGCTCTTTGTCAGAATACATTTCTACTTACGACCAGAATGACACCTTTTTCGAATCCCACCGGCCCTTGTACGATATTTCCGCAGCGGCTGCGTCGTATGTATTGAAGTCGTATGCAGAAAGGTTACTGATCCCGGTATCTGGGAAATTTGTCACCCGCACCTGACCGTTCTGGAGGATCGTGCCCTCAACAAGGCGTCCCAGCGCGAGGGCCAGTGCCCACGTTTTTAGCTGCATCACAACAAACACCGAATAGGGCCCTAGGGCGAGATAGTTCACAAGACTCAAGCATGGCACTCAATCATTGCCAGGAGAGCAGCTGCATTATGAACTCGATCAAGAGTCAGAGAATGGCACAATTTTTCCGTACTCCGATATAGCGGAGGGGCATTTGCCCTCTGAAAATGGGTAGGCGGCGCGCATTTCCGAAATGGCCGGGAGAGGGCGCTTGGGCACGCTTGCAGGTAACGCTGGGTGATGGTCTAGGATAGGTATCCATTTCGAAGTCCAGAGGCATACGCAGATAATCGGGGTGATGGAGGCTACGAGTTATTGTTCTATGGTGTTGTAATTGCGATGCCTGCGCATTGGAATAATTGAGAATGAACTAATACGCGCCATGACTGACGAGCAACTATTCGCAGTGGTGGTGATTTGCCAATTAATCATTTCTGATACGCACTGGGGACGGACGGCGGTGGCTGAGAGCCCGTTCCGGATGCAGAAGGCTAGATGCAGCAAACAAGATAAACGATCGGGGGGCATCCAGGTATGATGTATGTATGCAAGATGATGCACGTGGAGGTGGAGGTTGGGCGATCATGCACTCGGCACGCGACGATAGTCGAGCTGAACCGGGGATGCACTGGAATGTAAAACAATGCAAAAGAAGGCCAAAGCCAAACGGGGAATTGTCGTATCTGGCATGGCTCAATGCTCTTCTTTCTCTGCCTGTCACTTTCTCTCGGCCGTCACTGTTTTCAAGAGAATGCTGATCGTAGCAGTGGGTTGATATGATTAATCGTATGACATGTATAAGTGGGAGACATTGGATCCCGAAGCACAGCGCAAGAAACATACGACACCTCCCTTCACCAGCCGGTTTCTTACTCGAATGCGCACGTGGCATGTTCACCTCAGCCAGGCGATCCGATGAACGTGCTTACAGGAGGCCATAGCTGTCTGTGCTGTGGTTCTGTAACCGTGCAAAGGAGGGTGTGGTGAGACATTTGTTGCAAAGTGAGCGCGCTTTTTCTGCATGCCCACAGCACACACGATGTGATCCAGGTCGACACGTTAGCAAGTTAGCATGTCAGACATGTTAGCGCTAGGTATATTGCCGGCGATATAGGTCGATATTGGTTCGGCGGTTAGATGAAATGCAATGCACGATATCGCCTGTCTATCCTCATATAAAGTATGCCAGCAGGCTAAGAATAGATTGGCAATTGGCAGTCTGCTCGGGACAAGCTTTAAGCCGCAGTAGGGTTGCGTAATCTACGCTGCTCGACTTCCGTCACCTACTGTACACGAACAGTAACTCGCTATGTGCGTGACGGGACGGATCCGAGACCGTGGTGTCTTGGTATCCTTGGTCTCTTAGTATCCCGGGAGCTTCATGTGTGCTGCTTGGCAACCTGGGCTGACCTGGGGACTCTCTCTGACGAAGGCCTGGAGAAAGCCCGAGATGGCCCCTATGGATGGATGGATGGTTATGCCCATGTCCCCTGTCGTCACGGCACAGGGTTCCCCAGTGTCCCATGCTTTGCGCGCATATGCGTATGCGATGTGTCGAAGACCATCTCCAACCTTCTTTCTCCCTTCGACAGGATCCTTCTCTCTCACAGGCATGCATGCATGCGTTTCTTTGCTTTCTTTGCTTTCTTTGGTGCAGGTAGTTGATGGGTATGTATCGATATAGTGAGTTTTTCACCAAATGAAAACTCTCTCCATATTAGGCGTGGCTCGTCCAAGGTAGATAGATGTGTTGGAGTAAATATTGATCTTGTCTACCTAAGAGTCGGACATGTTCGTGGAAGCAGCCCATCACACTTCCTTCCCCCACGGAAAAGGAAAAAGAGAGCTCAACCCCCCCTCCAAGGTTGGGTTAGTGCACCTAGGTACCTTAGAGAACTGAGAAGGTACCTACAGGTACTTACGCAGCTAGACAGCGTGGATAAGGTACTTGACGCAGGCGCGACGATAGGCATCTACTGAATGTAGAAAATACAGCATCGTACTTATCGCTCGTACTCCCTCCCGTACCTTTTATAGGACTGACAGGGCAGGACAAGGCACTGCACAACTAGTAGGTACGGTGGAGAGAGAGTTATACCCCGTCCGTCAAAAGAATTCCCACCCAAATTAAGAAATTAAGAAATTAAGATACCTACACACCGGGAATATCCTCACAGGGCCCTCCAGGCCTCTCTCCGGGCCATGGCCATACTCATCACACCACCCTCACCTCACGTTTAGTCCCAACTACCCAACTTCCTGATCCGTGAGGTCCCCGACTCGTCCTGCAACAGCTGAGCGTCGCAATTCCACAACCACTTACCGCCTCTGAACAATATATACGGCCGTGCCGCGTGGCAGATGAGGTAGCCAACTTATTTCCCCAGAGAGCATGCGAGGAATACACAGAGAAGCACCAAGACGGCCATCGTCTCCCATCTGAAGAAAGAGAGAGAAATATATATATATATATTACTGGACGAATAAAAACCTGCCCACCGCCTCACGAAGCTTGTGTGGTGTTCTCAATCTGACTCTCGTGGCTTATTCCGTATCACCAACCCACCAACCAACCAACCAACCAATCGACGCCTCCAACAAAATCCTCTCGCTTGCCCAATAGTGTCCTCGATTACACACATTATACCTGGGGCAAGTTGGCCTTGCTTGCCTTTGCCTTGCCTGGTCTTTTCCAAAATCCGGGCTCTCGTCTTGCCGCCTCTTCGTGCCCTTGTCGCACTTGTCGCCCTTGTCCCCTGCGAACTCCTGCAGCCATCCATCCCACTTTCTAACAGCCAAACGCAAGACGCCTTGGCACTCCTCCTTCCCTCGCCAAAGGAAACGGGTAACCTAGGAGAAAAAGAACCGACCGTCCTGGCTCGCTTGTGACTACGAACTTGCTTGCCCGCTTGCCTGCTTGCCAGCCCAACCAAGGCCAACCAAAGCTAAACCAAAGCCACCGTGCGATGACAATCGAGCCTGTCATCGCCGTCTCGAGACAATGAAGCCGCTGTGCGCCTCGGTACCTTCGACGCTTTACCTGAGGGTGTCGCATTCGCATCCTCCTCTTTCGACCCCGAATCGAGACGACGTTGCATCCGCATCCGCATTTGCATCTGCCCCGCCTGCGCCCGCCAACCATCTTCGCGCCCCTGCCCCTACCCACGCTACACAGTGATTGATTGCTTGATTAATTGACTGCTAAGCTGTAGCAGCCGTCCCAAACTCTCCTTGTCCATTCCTCGGCCCTCCTGCTTAGGGTTTGTCCTCGTTACCGCTGTTGCCGCCACCGTCGTCCTGGACGCAGCACGCTCAAGAGTGGTGCCTCCCGCCGCGGGCCGCGAGACATGCCGTCGACGGAGGCCAACACTGTCGAGGACACGCAATTGGGCCTGACCGACGATGAGATTGCACTTCTCAGGTATCACCAGGCTCAGGCCGCCGGGTCCTCGTCCTCACGTGCCGCCAGCCGAGCCTCGTCGCAAGGCCGTCTTCTACTCGACAGCTCTAGCCTCGCCTCCCTCTCGCGCCATCTCGACCGGCTGATGCACCAGATTCAGGTTCGCATCGAGTATCTTAGCGAACAGAGCTCCATCGTGACAATGCAGCAGTATGACCGCGCTGGCAACTTGGTGGACAACGCCGATGCTGAGATTGCGCGCTTCCAGGATATTATGAGCCAGATCGATGAGCTCGAGGTGGACTTCGACCGCATAGCACACATCCGGGATATCGTAAGAGACTACCGGCAGCGTGTCGAGCAGTTGGAGCGAGAATTAGAGCACTCGAATACGTCCCGACGAGATCGCGATGGCCACCGCCATCATTCACATCGGCATCACGGTCACTCTGGTGGCTCTTCAAGTCGCCGACACCGACATTAAATCATATTTTCCTCTACTTACGACTAGGCGTAGAATGATGGAGAAAGAAACCCATTTTTCTGCAAGAGAAAAGAGCGCGCAGGCGCCTGCACCTTCTGGATTAGGAAGCAACTAAAAAGAAACCCGCCACAGCTTAGGAAATTTCGCAAGAAATGCACAGAAGGAAAGGATAAGGGAAGCGCGGAGTTGGACAAACACACAATCACTTATCGTACCACTCGAGAGTACGAGGCGACAAATCTACGAACCGACGCAAGCATCGACCAGTGAATGTTTGCTAGTCTGGCAGGTTCCAACAACCACCGCAAAATGCGACAGTGTAACAGTACGACCGAACATGGAGAGAAGTTAGGCCGCATCGGCGTCTCTCATCGGAACATTGAACACAACACATGGAGCAGCCAAAGTGAACGAGAGGGGAAAAAAGAGGAAGAGGAAAAGGTCAGCAACAGAGTCACCCATGACCATCATACCCTGGTTAGAGCATAGTGGGAGCCTCGCGGCTGAAAGAGATTGTAGAGTGAGAACATAGCCTCGCGGCTGCGTCATGAGATATTGAACTTTCCTCTTACATATTCACGGCGTTTGGGGGTAGCGATATGCCTTCTTTCGGTACTCGGTACCTTTCACATTCATATCATCGACTTGATGAGCTGGAGCGGAACAGTCAAAAACCTGATATCTCTCCGTCCATCGATTCTGTCTTTGCCAAACTTTATTTTGTCTTTTGGTCTATTATATGTTATATTACCTTTTTTGCGGGTTCTTTCGACTTCAGTTGATTCATCGGGAGATCATGATACCATTTGTTGAGTTATTATTCGGATTTGTTGTCCAGGAGCACCGGGCCTTTAGTTGGTTGTAAGAGTTGAAAAATAGCGGTTTTGATGTTTTGCTTCTCTACTGCCTGGTGATGATTTTTGCGGAATATAACGCGCTCAACAACAATTGTAATTACTATTCCCCCTTTTCTTTGGGTGTTGGGTACATACCTACGTGCTTGATTTTATTCACAGAAACATACCGGAGTGAGACGGAAAGAGAATAGTCAAAATACCTCTAGGCCGTACTAAGTACTATTGAGTTCATTAATCAACATTTTAAGGGATCAGGTCAACTATTTTTGGTGAAACATGATGCCTTTTGGTGATTTGCATTTGCCTAGTTGCTGTCTATGTCAGGAATGTGAGAAATACATACACGCCAAATCATGTCGATGATGATGACGATGTTGTCGATTGCCCCGTTCATTCATCCATTCGCAACTATGTAGGCATACCATCTAAGTGTAGTAGGTGACGCAGACAATGGTGTGTGCCAGCTATCATCAGTGTCGTTAAGAGCGAGCTAGCTAGCTGCCGTACTGCCGAAATAGAAGCAAGCGGATTGGGTAGCGAAGTTATACAAATATGCGATGTGCTGCCAAAGTCACGATCTCTAAAGTGCCAAACCCAGACTGTGTTGGTGAAGTGCCGGCCGGATACGAGCTTCTACCTCTCTCCCATTCGCCCCTAGACTGATCCCATCATAACCCTTATTGGTTGTCTTGGTTTCTTGATGAGAAGGGTTGGTTCGAGTCGGGTCATGACGTCTCGATGGAGTGAAGTAGTCAGTCACTCAATCCTCGCTCAGGACCTCGACGTAATTATTCTCGAGCTGGCGTCTCTCGTACCGCGCCTCGGCGGCGATCCGCATGGCCTCTTCAGCCTCAAGCTTGGTCGCGGCGGCCGTCGCCGTCTCCTTGATGAGGACCCGGACGACGCCCATTAGCAGCTTGTACCAACCGGCATGGGGCTTGCAGCGCTTGCGGTCACAGATTCCACGGATAGCCGGGTCGATGCTAGTGTTATTATTATTGGTATTGTGGTTGTTATTCTGGTCCCCGTTGTTATCGCCATTCGTAGGGGCCTCGAGTTTCCCGGCTTTGAAAACGGCTTGCCCATCTGGGCTGTCGAGCCAGGCCGCGAACTGCGCACGCACGGACACCGTGTCGAGACGCCAGTCGTAGCCGCAGCTGTCTTTGGTGAACTTGCCGGCCTCGAGCGCCGCCTGGCGCCGCAAGTTGGCCCAGTCCAGGAGCTGCATCATCTTCTTGTACTGTACGATTTCGTTGCCGAGGGCAAGACGCTCGGCGCTGGACGCCTGGAGGAAGGCTTGCTCCTCTTCGCTTAGTAGCTCTGGACACGTCGGGAGGCCATTTGCCCAGAGGCCTTCGATATTGCCTGGGCATAGTGTTAGCGTACCAAATCTACGAGTTGCGGAATATAGAGTTCGGTAGGACAGATCTACAAAAGAGAAAGCTGTCGCCGGGGCTTCGCGTGTTTAGAAGAAATGTGGTAAAAATAGATAGTTAGTTGTAGAAGCTATGAGCAACGTACCGAATGGCTTATCGCCTAGTTTCCAGCCGCCTTTGTCGGCAGTGGCGATGAGCAGGCCAATCAGATCTTCCTGCGTGAGGACCTCGAGGGCTGATTTGGACGCGGCCTTGGTGGGCAACGCGGCGATTCTAGACGCCCACCAGGCGTCGCAGTGGTCGTTGCAGCAAAAGACGCTCCTGTCTTTGAGGGCGTTGGTGTAGAGGCGGGCGGGGTTCTTGCAGTTGGGAAGCGCGCAGGTCTTCCTGTACTTGGTGTAGTTCTTCTTGCCGTCCGTGCAATTCGGGCAGACGAAGCGCTCGACGAGCTTCTCGCCGACCTCTTTGTCGAGATCGACACATTCGCCGTGGAACCAGTCCTCGCAGACATCACAGCTTATCATCCATCTGTGGTCGTCCGGTCCCCGGCATAGACAGTACGGACCGTTGTCGGTCTCGTCGTCTGAGCTGCCCTCTTCCTCTCCGCCTCTCTCAGAAACACCCGTAGATTTGGCCTTTGATTTGGGCCCTTTCGCTTTCTTGGATGACTTCTTGGTGGCTGCTGTGCCTCTCTTCTTGGGTGCGGATCTCATCTTGGTTGATCCTGGGGGCGATGAAGATGGTGGTGGTGGGTCTTTGTCTTCTGGATCTGGCTTCAACTCGAAACTGGAAGAGTTGTGAGGGTAGTTGTTGTTTGCCAGTTGTGATGTATCGAGGGACTCGGCGCTGGTTGCCCTGCCGGTAGCCGCTTTGTTGACTTGGCCAACATCCAAGTCGGCGCCTCCCATCTCCACGTCAACGTCGGCTGCACTCTCATGGTCTGCCATTCTTATTATTAGGGGGTGTTCCTCAACCTTGAAAGATTGATCCTATATTTTGATGTTTTGATTTATTTTTTCTTTCGACTCTTAAATTTTCGCCTTCTCGCCTAGTTTGGTACGTTGTCCTATTGCTGAGTATGTCGGATCCTCCCTACTTTTGTTTCATCCTGGGAGGTTGATATGAGGGATCACTCATGGATGGTCTGTGCTCATTATTGAGTGAAGGTGTCGGAGCGGAATTATTTACAGCGATTTCAATTGTGAATACTCTTCATTGTAATGGGGAAGTGCGTTGTTGGATTCGCATAGCTCCTCCTCGCGGGTACAAGTGAAGGTGAATCGACATTATGGAAGGCATGTGAGCATCTCTCGGTTTTGCGAGCCTCGAGCTGGGCTAGCCAGAGGTGGCAGTAAGATGAGATTGGTCAAGCATACAGTTAGTCTACCTATAAACACTGTATATACCGCACTGTAGACCTATCTCTTATGAAAGACTCACTGCATTATAAGCCGTGACGTCTTCTAGCTACTGGTATTCTCATTACATCTTATATGTCTCAAATAGGGCATTACGAAGGTCACGAGTCAATGTGCATTGTTACTAAGAGATGTCTTAGTTTCCTCATTTGGTAGACTATCTGTTACACGACGCTTTAAAACAGCAGACGCTTAACTCCCGCCACGCAGGTAGATCTGGAAGTTTAAAGCTTTGTTATCGCTTCATGTATCGTTTATTGGAACTAGAACAATGAGATTTATGGCAGAGCCTGATACACGCTCGCCGAAAGCTGAGCTTAGATACTGTCATATTCTCTTTGTTGTCTCCCGACCATTCCACGGCCCAGTCAACTGCCCATTGGTACGTTCCAAGAAGTGAAGGGTCTTCTAGCACATCCAGAGAAGCTCAAACATTACTATTTCCAATAATATTGTGATGATTAGTCTTATAAACGCACCAGGGACACGATCTTGTCATCAGCTCCTTATCCAACCCGTTCTCAAAAGAGCTGCTGGCCGGATTAACGGAGATGCTCGTCAGGTCTAGGCTCAATGGCACAACAGAGCTTTTACTTCCCAACGTGATGATCTAAGGAACTCACATGGGTACTACGGGTGACATATATGATTAGAGAAAATATATTAAGCAGCTACTCTAGCCAAGTAGTTAGGTATTGACCATGTAGGTATCATCTAAAATCCGAGGCTATCACCTCAGAGCCTTGCTTTCATGTATTAGTACAAAGTGCCCACCCCTACGGTAAGCACCGAGTCATATATGTTTCAGTTGGTATCTTTAAAAACGCCCCAGAACGCCGAGTCGCTGCATCATCTTCAATGCAATGTCATCGCAAGGTAGAACGGCGCGTGGGCCATGCCTCTCCACACCCAGATAATACATGTCGCAAACTCCACCCAGTAATATATACAAGTGATCTCCATGCCCCTTATTTTCCGGCCTGGTATTATAGCGCGTAGTTCTCCGTGTGGAGGAAGATCTCCTCAAGCATTGGGTCACCCCAGATCTCGGCCTGTAGCCGAGCCACAGTATTGGCCACGCCGACACGCATGCCAGCCGGGCCACAAACGAACACCGCCGTTCTCCGTCCTAATATGCCTCGCCCGTCAGAACCTCCGGTTGTCCATTCCCGGAGCATGTACGCGAGATCTGGCCGTCCGTATTCGACACTCCACCCGCCATCAATCTGGTGAGGTACTGGGAAGGCGAAACGCATCAAGTTCTTCTGGAATTCTGTGGGTGTGGCAGGGAAACCGAAGTCGAATCCCGAAGGTGGGCCGAAAGTGGACGTTGGCCGTGCCCCTGGCTGGCCTGGGAGATTAGTTGTACGGAGATGGGCGAGCTCGGGTGGATGCACCACGCCCTGTGGAGGGGTGCCCGCAGCAGTCTCTGAGTCGGGCGGCGGCGGGAAATTTCGTGGGGAGGGAGGGCCATGGTTGAAATGTGGCTGCATATCAGGCCGCAGCTTAAGTGGCGGAAAGTGGAATTCCCCTTTCTTGTCCTCCGGGAACCCGTTTGCATTTAGCCTGGGTCCTTCTCCTTCGATTTCAGCACCATCGCTATCTTGGCCTTCTAACCGGCGCAAGGATTCTTCCTGGGGCGATAGGTTGTTTTCTCTGTGTGGACGTTGTGGAGGGACGTAATTGGGCTGAAGGTATTTTTGCTGGGGAAGTGCTGTAAACTTATCCTCGTCTTCGGCTCGTAACTGCTGTTCGTATTCGGGGTTCCCTTGCGCTTCGTCCCGGATCATCTGCGAGTTACGCTTCGAAGCGATATTAGCTACAAAGCCGTCTAGTCTATCGTGGAAGACATTGCTGAGAGGGCGAGGAGCACGCTGATGTTGTGGTGAAATTCGTGACTGTCGAACTGCCGACGTCACAAAGAACTTGCATGTTACACTCTCCGGGGGAGCTGAGTCGCGACAGATTCGCAGTTCTTCGCGGAACCAGTCCATCGCCTCAAGCCGCTTAAGCGACCACACCACTACCACCCTTTTTGTAATGGCTTTGCCATCCCTCATGCGCTTAATCAAGTTCAACAATTGAGACATGACGGCAGTAACGCCACTTCCTCCGGCAATCAAAATGCATGTGTCAAAAGCGGCAAGCTCGCGACGCATGCCGCCATATGGGCCATCGAGATAGGCACGATAGGTGTGGAAGGGTCCTTTCTCGATCGCTGTCTCAAGGACCCTTCGGGTAAATCCGCCATAAGGCTTGAAGACGACTGTACAGTCACGGTATTGCTCCCCATACTCCGAAGGGAAGTCTTCGCTGCATAATGATGATATAGTGAAGGGGTGGTTGTCCATGAACGAGATCCCAGGCATTCGCAGATATACAAATTGTCCAGGCTTCCACTTCATCTGAGTTGGAATGGTGATTTTGATGGCATTTTCCGTCATCAGAGTAATGGCCGCTTCGTCTCCAACAAGGAAAGACGAGCGCCATGGCTTAACCCAGTTTAACTTGGATAGGCGAAAAATATAACAAATAAACCATATAGCAATAGTAGCATATAGGTAGTCCCAGGTCGCTAGGTAATTCTTTGTATGCCAGAAAAGCAAACCCACATACAAGACTCCAACAGGAACGTGTAGTGCGATAAACAACTCATAGGCTATTCTGCGGATAAAGGGTAGTGACGCGACGCAAAGCCACCCCAATGGAACAAGGCATGCAATGCCCGTCCCGTAGATGACGCCTTGAGGGAAGAGTTTTTGGTAAATCTTCAAACCACCATCATCCCAAACAGGCTGAACGAAAAAGGGAATGGTGTGTATTAGTGACAGGAAAAGGCACAGATATCCTGCCCATCTGTGAAATACATTCAGTCTTTCTGGCCCAATGCCGGTGATAACTGTAAGCAGGTTCGCTTTCATGCTAGTCGCAATTATCCAAGGAGTCATGGCGACAGCGATCATTCCAGCTCGGATGGCGACCGGTGGTGAGCCGTATTGAATGCTTTGCCAATAGAGCGGTTGTTTGAGAAAGACAAACAGAGAAGTGAAAGCCAATGCGATGAACCCGACAGCTAAAACAGCGATGGACGAAAATGTGAATCGATGTTTGCGCCACA
The DNA here is from genome assembly GCA_002288965.1 of Xylaria sp. MSU_SB201401. Taxonomy (NCBI): domain Eukaryota; kingdom Fungi; phylum Ascomycota; class Sordariomycetes; order Xylariales; family Xylariaceae; genus Xylaria; species Xylaria sp. MSU_SB201401. Next base: position 38,054 of record NPFG01000103.1, read on the forward strand.
CAATATCGGGAATCGGTCGGTAGAAAACCCATCGGAACAGGGCCAGAGTATCGAGCACCGGTCCAACAGCGGAGAAGTCGGATTTGGGCTTGAAATCCTTCTTCTCTCCAGCTTGTTCGGGGAAGAAATGCCTGCCCGTCTGGCTCGTCTGCATTCCAGTCACTACATGGCTTGGATCGAGGCTGTATAAATCCCTGTAGTGTTGTTCCACCTCCTGTTTATAGATGGCTTGTCGGATCTTATCTTGCCACCAATGCCATATCCTTACAACGACCACAACTCCCATCAGCGCCAAGCTGAAATAAGTCCATGCAAGGGCATACTTTCCAGACTTCTCCCACGGATCGACCGTCGTTGCTTCGATCAAGCCAGGAGGGCTATTGGGTGTAACCGGTATAGAAATGCGCTTCGTGAGTCTCTCCACAATGCCAATGGCTCTCGCCATAACAGGGTGATTAGACGCCATGGTGACCGACGCGTTTCCCGGACACTAAGTCGTATGTTTCAGTAGCATCAGTCACTTCTTTAGTTCTGCTATTGAGAGCGTGTGGGTGAAATGCTCAGAATATTTCAAGGCTGCCGTGACCTATAAGTCCTGGTATTCCTGAATATCGACAAAAACAACGAGGTCGTACTTCGAATTCGAAGGAGGAGCAATAGTGAATACGATTGAAGCGTCGGTACGGCAATCATAACACCTCAAAGCTAGCACATTTAGAAGCACTCGTCGAGGTGCTTGGGCCCTGGTGGAATCATGACTTGGACAAGGATGAAAAAAGAGCGAAAAGGGATAGGGATGGTGAAAATGGTGTTGGGATAAGGTCGGCTGAATATAGTGGATGTGGATTATAGATACCGTGAACAGGGTGGAGAATCGATCTATTCATCATCTAGAGCACCGTCACCTCATCACACAAGCGTTGTGAACGGTGGGCCACGAGCTTTTTTACACGATCACAGGCGTGCGAGACGGGACTCGTTCAACCTCGAGGTGCTCGTTCAATCAGAGGTCAGAGATGCGCACCGGGGACTCGAGCTAGTTAAGGAAGTGTGTGAATAGCGAGCGACCCAGCGGTTGACCGCACTTTAATATTGGCTGGCGACGATCGATTCATTCCCCGCAGACTGCACTCAATCCCATGCAGAATGTACGAAAGAGGAGGAGACGCTAGATCGAGTTGAACAATCAAGCACCCTTGGCGGACCGTTGTGACCAGGATCGTCAATGCGGGCGCCGGGAGGATGACTAGGGTCTGATGTACTACACCATGCAACCTGCTGGCTGTACCTACACTAGCGACCGGATATGCAGCGTTCCCGCCAACGAGCAATGAGTGACAGGAAGTTCACGGGGCTTGCACGGGGTGGCTGGGGCCGCTATCTTGCAAGGCCCAGAACCGATCAAGAGAGACAGGACGAGCGCGCGGCGAGTCGGAGAGGGGGGTGGCGGAGAGGAAGTGATGCGCCAAGGCGATTCACTCGTTACTCATACGCCTGCTCGTAACCGGAGTCGAGGGAAAGGATTGCCGCACAGTAATTCGCGTTCATGTGAGAGCTGATCTTGTAGCTCTACCGTGAACTCGATCTGGTGCCTCGAAAGAGGTCTCTACTTGTTACCTACTTGATGTGGCCGCCGAGAAGGGATGATAGATACAAGATAGGCTCGGTAGGTGACCAGGTAATCCCGGGAAATCAAATCACACACTGATAGCCCCAGCAATGACTGCCGTCGAAAGACCTCTTGTCCCATGAAGCAGCGGAAGGAGTCGAAGTGCGTGAAGGGCGCGTAACCGGCAGATTTCATTTGCCAGAGCTCTCGGCTGGCTCCCCACAGGGGGTAGCATCCGCATCGTTAGTCTAGCGAATCTGAAGGCGTGGATGGACTTTGACCCCTGGTCCCTTCACTTCAGGTAGCTATACTAGTCCACAGTAGCGTAGTTAGTAGAGCTGTTATAGCTCTCGGAGAGATTTGAAGCTATCGGACGGTTCTCATTCGACGTGGCTCCTCGTTCGATAAGACTGCGGATAGCTTTCACTGTCACTGTGACGGAGAGGCAGCACACTGCATGGAGATGCCTTGTGGTGTTTAGTATGTATACTGCCTTGGGTGAAGAGCATGATATTCAACCAGGAATCATTACTCCGATTGATGTTGCAATGACTCGTCTCTGCGCGCGACAAATAAACGCCGGTTAGTATGCTCTCTATGATGATATCCAGGGGAGGTAGCATCAACTCAGGGTCCCAATCAGTCGGCGATGTCCCATTATTGTCACCTTACCCTACTACTAGCAGTCAGATAGATACCTATGAAATGAGACTTAAAGCGCGGTTAAAGACTTCCCACGCGACCTACCACTTTCCATATCTGGGTATAATACGCATTATAGGTGTGACGTTCCAAGGCTAAGGTAACTGGATTCGATACCGTGGGCGCTTCATGGCCGAATGTTGGAGCTACCGGTAAGCGACCAGTCTTCTTCGAAGGATCTCCCGGATGATTGATTTGACATGTCGGCTAGTCTCTAGCAAGTCGAGATACCCCTGGTTTGTAAATCATTGAACTCGTTACCTCATCGAGACCCAAGCCCTTGGCTACCAGATCATCAAGTGCTTGGTGCACCCAGCCAGCCAATGTATCATAGCACTGGGTAGGTCTGACATAATATGACCCCGCACGAAAAGCTAAAAGTAATCTGATTGTTTGTTGGGCTGTCAAGTGTTGAATATAGATTTCGACCATGAATGAAGCCGCTATGCAACGGGTAGCCGATTCCGGCATACCTACTGTACTATAAGCAGCGGTGACAAGCATATGCCGAGGACACGGAAGCTCATATCAACTGCCCGCCAATGAATACGGTACTTATTAAGTAATGGAGAGAGACGGAAGCTGCCGGGTGTTTCATGTGATTGTGTTACAAGGCATGAATTGGTTTGGTAACACAATTCACAGACAACTTGAATTCAAGTTGATGGTGTAGTTATATGGAGTTGTCGCCGGTGCCTTCTTCTCATTGGGCTTCGAGGCACCTTTGCCACCTCCAGTAGGCTACCGGTTACCAGATATCAAGCCTGAAGTTGCTGCAGCACATACAGTACATCATGCAAGCTCAGAAGACGAAATGCATGATGTCAACTTTGATGCCGATAATCTGCGGTGCCACCGCCCCAAAGTATAGCAGATTGAAGGTACCTAGGTACCTAAGGTAATTTAGGCACCTAAGTACCTAACTGTAAGTGCCTAAGGCATGCTGTTGGTTTGCACTGCATCCCAGCCTGTGGCCTCACAGATGGAGGTGCTAAACCCACTATATCTGAACCCACCATAGCCACCTGGGAATAAGCTGTAAGCCCCGCGAGGCTGAAGCGCCTCATTGAGATTTCCAAAACCCACCTGGGCACCTTGCATCACATCACATCACAACAGTAACACCGAAGCTTCGATCCTCCCTTGAAACAGTCAATTTCCTCTCGCACGCCCAGCATGCGACCCAGAGCTCCCTGACGCTCTCCAGCGCCACCTTCGCCAAGCTGTCCCCGCACCCATATCTCCTCGCAAATCTCCAGCCTTCAGACCCCAGCACGCCGTCGTCTCGCACAAACGGCCGCCAGCCAGCGCAAGCCAGATCACCCGCTATCAACACCTCCTCCCTCACACACGCCCACGGCAGCGCAGTAGTGCGCACGGGCGACACGACAGTGATATGCGGCGTGCGAGGCGAGACGTTGACGACATCGCAAATCCCAAACTACCGCTCGAGCAGCAACAACACAACGGGCTCCGCGCCAGACGAGCTCCGCGACTACGACCTCCTCGTGCCCAACATCGAGCTAGCCACGGGTTGCGCGCCCAACTTTCTCCCGGGAGTTCCCCCCACGACTCTAGCGCAGACCCTCAGCACGCGTGTCTACTCGCTACTGCACTCCTCGGGGGTCCTCAGCGCCGAAGATCTGCGGATATACTACGATAAGAACGCCGATGACGGAGGAAATAATGGTGATGGTGATGCCGACGAGAGCATGCAAGATGCTGCTGCTGCTGCTGCTGCGGACGTAGAAGATGCAGATGTGCCCGCGCGGAAAGTCATGGCCTACTGGGTCTTATACATCGACCTTCTCTTCATCTCGCTCGATGGGAATCCGTTCGACGCCGCCTGGGCCGCCGTGCTCGCCGCGCTACGGGATACGAAGCTGCCGCGTGCGCGCTGGGACGCGGACCGCGAAATGGTGCTGTGCTCGCGCGACGAGGCCGTCGTTCCGCTCTCCGTGTCCGGGTTCCCCGTGGCCTGCACGGCAGCGGTCTTCACGGCAAAAGAACGGCTGAAGCAGACTCAGAGCCGGAACAAGGGCGGTGAGAAGGGGGCTTTCTGGATATTGGTTGACCCCGACCGATTCGAAGAGAGTCTGTGCGACGAGACGGTGACAGTCGTCGTGGATTGCTCTGCCGAAGGCGAGGACGCGAAGATCTTGGGTATATCGAAGAGCGGTGGGACCGTTGTTGGGGCCGAGGTCTTGAGAAGATTTGTACAGGTTGCGGAGGGGAGGTGGCGGGAGTTTAGGAGCGCGCTTTCTTGATGCGTTTTGCATACATATGCATATCATGGCATAGACGGAATAAGGAATAATGATACCCATGTCACAAAGACTGTGCATCTACTGCGTATAATTAACTGTACTGCTTGCGTGGGATCTTCTGTATGAGGGCCTATGAACAGCCTGCCACTCGCAGTCTCAAATCCATCCGCCAGCTTACAAGTTATGTATATGCTCACCTCCTAGGACACGAGCTCGGTACAGGATCAGTCCTTGTACGTTCACTACTTCACTCAACGCAGCACGATTTGGCAAGACTGTACTAGTAGAACCTGATGTTTCATTGGGTCTCTGCCTGTTCATGCAAAAAGTAGGCAATTGAGAAGCTACCGAAATCGACAACCCACAGACATTCCACCAGACCGTATTCTCGAGTAAATGCCCCTGATTAGCGGACATTGCAAGGCTATAATTAGGCAATTTGTTTTCCACACTACTAGTAGTGTCTCAAAATGGCATAGGAAAGATAGAAACGCAAAACGTGATGCAGGGGGAATTCATGAATTTTCTGTTATAGCAGTATTGTCATAGCTGTTCTCTAGAAGTGAGAGGAGACAACAATGTCTGCGTCGGACAGGTCGCGATCCGGATTGCATAGGTATAGGGATAGAAGCTTCGATGTAGTGTAGGAAGGTGTCAAGGAGAAGCAAAATGTCTGTATCCATTTCCGAATGCAGAAGGGGCCAGTGTCAAGCTTCAAACAATATCAAGTACAGTTCGCATAGTTCGAAACCAAAGTCCAATCCTGGCAAAACACGACGATGGCTGTATTGATGCCCCAAGCATGTGACGAGATGAGGCCAAGAATGTAAACCATCTAGTACCTAAAGGATGCCTATTCAGAAGGGTTGAGAGCCAACGTAGCATATGACCGCAGATGATCACGGCATGAACTGAGGCACCTTCTTTGTCATCTCGGCAAGGGTTCTGGCATCCTTATTGAATTTGGCGAAAAGTGTTTCGCCCCAGTCGGTGGTAGTCAATGATTCCTGGAATGACTGCATAGCCAAAGAGCAGATGGCCTGTGAGTCATTAGGTTCAGTCAATCCCGCGGCGGGCATTTCCAGATCATCGTCGGCATCAAATAGCTCTTCTGCAACCCCCGACAAAGAGCCCGTAGAGCCTCTATTACCGTTATCCGAAAGTGTCTCATCCAGCCTGGCCATTTCCTGCTTGATGGCCTCTTTATCATCAAGGACGTGCGTGATCTTGTCACCAAGGAGCATAGTCATCGAAAAGGAGGTTTGCATGAATCGACATGCGGCCTTGTCTGCATCAGGCTCGCCATATCGACATCGGCTTGGGTCTAGGAGCGGTACGTGAATAAAATGATGGGTGCCGATGCGTCTAGGAATAGGTTGGCCAGCCTCGCCAAGGAACACCTCAGTAGTGTATGGGCCATAGTAGCCAGACTCTCTGACAATGATTCTCGCCATCTCTTTGCCATAGGTGACCTACACCAACGGTTTGACGATTACAAAGTACTCCCACATGAGCTTCTACAATTATTGTTAGTAGTAAAAGAAATGCACACAAGCCCTAGATTAAAGGACTCACAACATCATTCTTGATGCAACCAAACTTTGGCCAAGGAGACAAGCAGAAGTATGCAAACGGCTCGGTGTGCATTGCACGCAAGTCCAGGTTCGAGACATGAGCTGTACTTATCTTGCACAAACTTCGAAGGGAGAAAGGGCGACCACGCAGATAATCGTTGATGTGCAAGCCATTTGCGACAAAAATCACTGCAGCAGAAAGATCAGTGTTTGTTCTGAACATCAAAGTTTACTCTAATGGAGATGCTCCTCACTGATAGCTCGATCGCCTTTGTAGAACCGGAGCATTAACTGGCCAAGAAGGGCTGCACATAATGCTTCATCTAGCCGAAACATGCCGTTGATATCATCCTGGTCACAGCCTGCTTCAAACTCATTGGGAATAATATACTCAATGGTCTTGAAATGGGTTCGTATCTCAGCAGCCGTTGGCAGAGAGTACCCGAGTCCGCAGTCAAGAGCACTGCGTTCATTGAGGCTTTGAGATAGGCTGCTATCTGGGTGGCGGTTAAGAAGAGAAGGGCCGCCAAAGAATTCGATGAGTACTGAATGGATTAAACTGTGAAACTTCGGGTCTTCCTTTATGTCTGGGTCAACCATTTCAATATGTTGGATGATATGGCACTCACAACTTTTCACAACAGTTGGGAGAACTTGAACAAGTGCCTTCAAAAAGTCAGCCAGGATCCCTGATCTGGCGTCCTCTGTTTGGTCGAAGATTTCTGCCATCGGTTTGATTGGCCCTGCAATAGCACCGACCGAACCTATGTAACGAATGTGTATTTTGTCTGTAGGCCCAAGTTTTGTGTCTATGATGAATGTATCCCAGACAACCAATTCATTGAATGTTCTTTCCTTACTCTTCAGGTAATTCACAAGAGTGTGATATTCTGATACAGACAAGACCCAAGTACACAGGAAAAAGCCTGGTGACTCAAGAATAGTCCCATCTTCAGATAGTGTAGCTAACTCAAACTGTTGCATGGGAATGATCTTTTGCAAATCTTCATTAGACACAGTCATGGGACTAGTCATTAGAGATATCCATATCGCTACTTGTTCGTGGCTGTAGTGATAGTTGCTGTCCGGCAAGAGGCATGAAAGTCTTTTTTCAATGTACTCTTCCAAGTCTTCACCTATCCCATATGTGTCAAAGTCAAACAGTTCCGGGTGTACAGATAGGCTTTCGAAAATTCTTTTCCAAACATCAGGAGTGATCCAATAGGCCCCGATGTAGTAGCTGTTATCGGTTGAGTGAGGCAGCCAGGGAGGCCGTTGAAGTAGAGTTCGCGCATTCATCCCTTCCTACATACAGGTTATTAGGTCAGTTGCTGTCAAAATAATGTCAACCGGCTGTATAATATTAGGATTTCTTTTCAGCTCACGGTGGGCTAATGCTAAAAGGCGGAGTTTCATATAGGGTAAAGGGGCAGATACATGAACACAGCACGGTATACAAAACGAGAATCAGATCAAGAAAGGGAAGGGCTGGTATACCTGTAACACGGTTCAACCGGTTGATGTAACCTTAAGTATGATGTGAAAAGGTTTGTGGTGGGAAGGACCGAAGTATGTCGTTGTTTGACTCTGGTGTTGAACTTGGAGAGAAGATTTATTGAAAACTTATGTGGCGGTTTGTGCGATGAGCTTGAGAGAGTGTGCCGGTAGGATGTACTAGGCGAACAATCAAGGTACCAAAAATAGAGCTAGTACGACTGAGGAAGTAGAAGGATACAAGCCGACTGCATATGGTTTGCATTGTCTTCTGCAAGGTGGTCTCCTGCCTGAGTTCGCTGGTGTATAGCTCACACAGTATCTCTAAGCCCCTACTTGATTGGGTTTTCAGTTGCCATGGCTACACCCCACAGCTTCAGTAATGGGCAAAGAGTGATTATTCAAAACTGCCGAGCCCTTCTCATCGTATAAGAGTTGGTACGTAAAGGAGGGTATGTATAACATGTGTATGAGAAACCCATCTTGCCTGTTCTATTATCAAAGCCCGGGCTTACTCTCTCTGGAAGGATTATTCTCCATTGGAACAGATCCTCTGAAAAGCACTTCCTTATCAGATACCTTTGTTGAGCCAACATCAATCTCCTCGTGCAGGAGTGTGTTTCCACTTCCCAGGACGTTCTGACGATGCCAAGGCCCGACGAATACTCCATCGGGGTCAAGCGTCTCCCGAATCTTCCGCCATTCCTGAAGTTTTGTGCCGTACATGCTCTCGAGATCCTCGCCTGTTACCTGGAAATTCTTCGCCCAGTGTGGACGTCCACCCAAATCTCGCATTAGCCACTCGAACGCCTCGTAATAACGCGCACGAGAAGGTGGGTCATGATGGTAAGGTCGGTAAAGGGTCGCGTTGAGGTAAAGGGTAGGGCCATCCTCAACAGTCTGGTCGAGATAAGGCCGCCTGTTTGGCGCGACTGAAGAGTTGTCCGAGACTCGTACCTCAACTGGAGCATGCACCCATAGATTCTTAGCGGGGAATGGTATGTTATGTGGCACATAGTCCGGGTCGGTGAGTGGTAGATGATTCAACCAGCTGCTAAGCCTCCGCAGAGCTTCGGGGCCCTTGTGGAGTGGGATCGCCCACTCATTCACATACTGAGAGTACAGACAGTTCATAAGTAAGGCTTGACGACTGGGTTGGATCGCTTGGGACTTGGAGCCGTTAGAAAAACCATACTCCATGCCAAATACAAACCACTCTACCCATGGAAGAATGCGTGGAATGTACTGAGCGACATAAAGTAGGTTATGGTACACATAATAGCCAAGCGCACCGCCATAGTATGAGGTCGGGGGATCGAAATGTGGTTCGGAAGTCTTCTCCGCAGACCACACCACGCTCGCCGTGTATATGGGTACCACCAGACGCGAACAAACTCAGTCTGAGTCCAAAGCCCCTTATCCCAAGAACTTAGCATATTAGCATCAGCGTCAATAACTTGCTGCCACTTGAGAGTGAATTCAGGGACCGCTTGAAAGGTAACCTCAGTGATAATCCCCAAAGCACCGAGCGACAATACAGCGGCACGAAAGAGGTCTGGATCCTCGTCAGGGGAACAGAACCGTGAAACCCCATCGGCGGTGGTTATACGCAATGACAGAACATTCTCTGACATGGTACCATGACGAAGACTTGAGCCGTGAGTACCGGTAGATATGGCGCCAGCGATAGATTGTTGGTTGATACTTCCAAGATTAGGCATGGCAAGATCGTACTTTGCTAGTTCATCGCAGAGCTGGTAAAGGCGAATTCCAGCTTGCATAACTACTACGCCGGTACTCTTATCGAGGGATAGAATGCGGTTGAACTTGTCGAGGTTCACGAGCCAAGAGGAAGTGCAAGTCAAAGAGCTAGGAGAATGACCACAGCCAGTAGTAGTAATGCGACGGTGGCATCTATGGGCTAATTTCACAATCTTCTCAATCTCTGCCAGCGACTCGGGCTGGAAGTAAAGATCAGGCCGTGAAAGAAACGTCTTAGCCCAGGTGCTGTGGACATGGTGTAACTTGGGGTTGAAGGGGACGCCGTCATTGCACCTGGCGAGCTCGGCGGTCACAAGAGGATCCATCGTGGCCGGAGGGTAAATAAACGCGCAGGAACCCAAGATAGGAGAAACCGCAGGGGATTTGTAAGGCGAGTTCGAGAACTTGAAGTTTTTGGTATTAGCGAGCGCTTCTTTGGCGTCTATATACCTAAGTCGGCCGTTTGCTAACTATGAGGTAAATATGTATGTAGGTCGCTGGATGCTACGGTAGTGAAATGGTCAAACAGTCAAACGGTCGCCTTTCTCAGAGGCCGACGGAGGAGAAGAAGAATATAGCGATCCATACTATGAGGCTATGAAGTGATCAATGCTGAGAGGGTGAGGGGACGAGAAGGCGAGAAAGTGAAGACTAAACTTTCCGGCTATATGTGATGATTAATACGTTTTCGGATCGAGAGGGAAAATGCGGCAAGACAGACAGATTATAGAAAATCTAGGGCGTCTTGGCATGCGGCAGACCTTCTTGTGTCAGATCCGGCACCAGTGATTGGCTGGCTCGTCTCGATGCATGTACCTGTACCTACCTACCTACCCAGCATGCGACTTCCACTTACTAATCAGCTATTGCTTAGACAGACGTTGTCCGTACCATGCTGAAAAAAATAAGCGCACGAGGCCCTACTCGTGTCTATGATATGACTCTTGACTAAGATATTTTGATACGTTAAAAGTACCATGTGCATGGGCTCTATTAGAGGTAGGATGAGGGAAGATCCCCTACGTCGAAGAATGTAGGTAGCCGGCAACCTATGTGGAAAAGGAACAATGCATACCTACTCAACGACTTACCTATTATCTTCCGTGGATAGCCAGGGCTTTTCTCAATAAAATAGAAACACTAGAATAACCGGAATATCAGACATCCAAGGACTGCTGCCAAGGAGTACGGGGCATATACGCAAGCTGCATCTATCCAGGTCTTGTTGACTGTAACTCCGTACAATAGTCAACAACCTGACAAGGTAGGCAGGTATGGATATCTACCTCTCTTTGAACCAAGCTTTCCTTGTACCTTACCAACCCAGGTGAGTAAGGGAGAAGAAATTAAATAAATTTTGATTTGGTGTTAAAGAATGAAGGATATTATTACCTATCACAAATCACACTACATATAGGTAGCATATCCTCAAAAGCTGAGTAATTTGCACCAATGGCAATCGCAGCTTCTAACCGCGCCAGTTTCGCGTGCCTTCCTGTGCACACGCCTTAAATTTCACTTTGGAAGTCACGGCTTAAGGGGTGGGTAGGTACTTGAGTACGGGAATATCGTACATCCTACCACTGGCAACCTACATCTTCGGGGACATAGCAGGTACGTCGGGCACATTCAATCTTGATATATAAGTAAGTAGTTACCTAGGTACGTACTACTACTGCATGTTGTACATGAAGGTAGGTACCCATGTAGGAAGGTAGTCGCTTCTCTGGCACGTCTTTTTGGAACTTCAATAAGAGCAACCTTCAATTGTCCTACACACCTACACGCTCTCGTCGACATTCGTGTGTCTAGTCGACATCTCTATACACTTCTTTTGTCTTCGTGCCAATGGTGCCAGCTGTTGTTCATAAATTAGGTTATAAGTAGTATTTGAAGCATTTTTACCGTCACTTTGCATCGTCAACCCAGCAACCAGATACCGTCATGTTTTACAGTCACGAAAGTAAGCGCTATGAGAGTCTCGATATGGCTTAACCTTTATTTGCTGACCAGTAACCACAGTCCTGACCAGCCGCCAATATGGCGTTGCTACTATCTGGCAAGTTACCAAAAGTCCCGTTGTCTTCACATTGGTGTTGACGACTGCAAGGACTGTTACTAATACGACACAGGCTTGTTGCCACCACCAGCAACACATCAAGCACAAGGAAAGTCACTCGCAAGGCCATACAGGAGGTCGATGTGCAAAGAGCTTGCGGCAAGATTCTCGAGCCAGGCGCGCCCATTGCATTGCGCCTACAAGGAAACCTCCTCTATGGTGTTTCACGTGTGCACAACCAGCAATGCACCTATTTGATTGCCGACGCCAAGAAAATCCAGGATCAAATGAAGTTCTTCTTCAAAGCATTCCCCAGCAACCAACTCGACCCTGAAGCAGGAAGAGCTAGGTAGGCAATTACTAGCCCCCTTGAGGGCAAGCTGACATAGAGAAAGGCCGGAAGACATCTTGGTTGAAGACGATCGGGCATTTGATCCCAACATGCCGCTACCGCAGTACAATCCGGATACGCTGGTCATGAGCAAGGTCAATACGCAAAAGACTTCGTCTCAGATGTCTCCGCAAAGCACTTTGCTCTCGAGGTCTCAAAGCCCGGGGCAGGGCTTCATGATCCAACTTGATATCGACCACTCGAGTTCATTGGACTATCACAGACCCCTGCCAGGGCTCGGGAGCGTATCTTCCATGCAAAAGCCTGACGACGAGCCACTCGTATTTATTCAAGACGACAACGACGTATTTGGTACACAAGGGGATTGGGGCATTGAAGTTGATGAGAATGGAAACATTGTTGAGCGAGCAGAGCCGATGCTGGTATATGAGGAACCGCAACTCCCTCCCCTGCCATTCATTCAAGGCGAATCCGATGCCCTGCGGGGGGTTGTTGCACAGCTCGACGAAAGACCTGTATTTGATGAACAAGACGTAATCATGCAAGAAGAGCCGCTTCCAGAGGCAGAACCATTTCTAGAACCGCAGCAACATGTACCATGGCAGAATGACAAGAGATCTGCTCGACATGTGTCAAGTCGTAAGAGAAGGTTGCAGATTGATGACTATACCCAGTTATCACGAAGTGTTCTTCGCGACTGGCAGTCGCACTACCTAGAGAATTGTGGCGCTTACCGAACTCGCACAGTCTCCGCGAAGCAAGCAAAGAGAAACGCGATGCTGCTTACTTTTGGGCTTGGAATCGGTAATATCGGTCAAACTGTTGGTGTGCCAGGACTCATCCACCCTCTAGCTGTCGAATTTTCTGGTGATAGGCTATTTACAACCATGACCGGTATCGAGGTTATGGAGCCGCGTGGTAGGCGTCGCACTGCGTCGGAAGCGATAAAGGAACAAGAGCAAGAGGGAGGGCGACGAGTCAGACCAAGACTCATGAAGAACGACGAGGAACAAGAACATGGCAGAGCCCCTCAAGAAGATGAGTTTATCAACCTCGATGATCCTTTCGCTGACAGAGCTCTCCCAGAAGTTGGTAGAGAAGTCGAGCGGCCCATGTCGGACCATCTGTCTTCTACTCTCTTGCCGTGGAATCGTGGCTCTTCGGCAATACCTGGGTCATCCATTCGAGCCCCAAATTCAGCAAGACAGGGTCGCGACCTATCCAGCCCTCTGGGCAAACGGGGTGGCTCCCAGGACATCATCCATTATAGTGATGATGCACCCATGGATGGTTTCGGGAGTGACGGCAACTTTGGTGCTGGATTTGGGTCGGCAGATTCTTTCAAAGAAATGGAGCTTCTTAACCTTGATCCCGAGGGCTCCAACCTAGGCAGAGAGTCTACCGCCGCCGAGATCCAAGCACAGAACGACGACATCTTGGCGCAACTCGACAGAGAGGGGTACAATTTCGTGAATTTCGTCCAGGAAGCCATTGACCAAGATGGCGAGCGTCGACAGGACGATGATTTCGATACGAATCGCAAGTGGCTTGCTTTTGAGGACTTGTTCATGCCGAGAACTACCGCACGATTCACAGCTGCACAGGCATTTTACCACACACTCTGCCTTGTCACCAAGGGCAGGATGTCCGTTGAACAATACGATGCTAACCACACACCGTTTGGGGCTATCTGGATCGGCATGAAGACGCTTGCTCCAGGTTTCTAAGGAAAGATTCAACATTGGGTTGAATAAGAGGACTGGCTTCCTTATTTGTCCTCGGTTGCTATCATGATGGTGGGCGAAACACGGAATTTTCGGTACTAAAGCTGAATGGTGAACCGTAATCGCGACCCTACAGAGAGGTTACAGACTAGGGTAAAAATTTAGGTGTTCAAGATTCATTTACAATCTCATGGGCTTTATAGAACTAGCTACTAGGTTGTGGTTTCAACAGATGACATCGCAGGTTTGTTCTCTATGATGTGTAGCTAGGACATATCAATTTTCACTCGTCTTTAAAATGAATTTTAATGGACTGTGTAGCCGTGATATATAGGCAAGAAGGCTACGATTAGTTGAATGATAAATATTTGGTATTAGAAGTAGCTTATCAAGCCTAATTCTGACACATTGAGTCACCGTTGTTAAATTTATCATATAAACTATGTTCATTGATGACGACTCTAATCATAATCATCGTCGTCATCACCCATACCTTCGCGATCTTCAAATTGCATGAATGCATTGCTTACAGCTTCGTGCTTCATTACGAGTTTCCAGGCTTCGTGGACAGCATCTAGGCTCCCATCGTCAAATGCTAGGCTAAGTGACGGAGATGGGAACTCAAACACAGTAGCACCGCCCCGTAGAGTGGTCAACGGCTCACGCGAACTAGTCGCTTGCTCGTAGTATAGCTTGTATAGAACATCCGCGCTGTCTGTTATGGCTTGTAGCAAAGCAGTCAAGGCCAAATCTAGATGGTGGGAAGATTGCGGTGATGCTTGTATGGTCAAGTAAATGATGCCTATCGAAATGACATCGTTAGCAGGTGCCCACATGCCATTGGAGATCGGAAAGGAATGATGAGGGTTGGTGCAATCAGGTTGTCAGAGGTTAAGATTCGTCAAAGCAGAGCTCAGACAATGTAGATAAGTATTCGATTTATTGGATCATCATAACACCGAGAATCGAAAATATCGAAAGAAATATAGGAAGCATACTCACTTTGACCTGCAGGACACTCCCCTGTATCACTGGAGTGTATGAATGCATAAACTGGGGCAGTTGAGATAGGTTGCGAGCCACTTTGAAGAGATCCTGGAGGGAAGGCGACAACAACAACAGCGGGTGTGGGGGCACCCTCCATTAAGGTCTCAAACAACGACTGGAGGGGTGCGTTAATGACGGCCACGAGTCTCGAGATTACTTGAGAGCTGGTTGGGCAAGTTTGCTGCGAAGTGATAAGAGTCGTAGTCCGGATTGAGACTTCGTTCGATAATGTTAGAGTGATTTCACCATAGCCATTAGACTCGCCAATTGTCATAGGGGTATTGAGCATGTACGTGCTACCCCCAACTGCTCCGGCACGACAGCCTACCTGGGCAATCTCTGATAATCCACCCCACTTGGGATATACGGCACAGAAGCCAGGACCGAAGAGTCCTATAGACGTCAGATGTCGGTGAATTGTAGCTAGTCCGTCCTTTACGGTAATCCTGCCATCTAAGGTCAAAGTCATTGCAAGGATAGAGTCTCGAAGATTCTTCTCGAGTTTGAAATCTTCAGCGAGGAAATCGGAAAGTGACTTGTCAGCTTGCTCTTGCCAGACAAGCTTTTGCTCGTCTGAATCATAATCAATCACAAACTTCAAGAATTTCATTAATGCTCGCTTTGACCTAGCCGGAATTGACCGCGCAGAGAAGACATCCTCGCGACTACTAGGTATGCGAGCTAACATGTTACCAGAGGTAGCATCCGCTTCGCCGTAGACAAAGAAGGAGCCTACCGCTAGAAACTCAACCTGTCTGTATGCCCTTGACGATACGAGTTGTGAGAGAAGCTTCGACTTGGTATGGATGAGTTGAGGAGCCAAAGCGAGAGAATATGCCCTGGGGAATGATAGTCCTTTTGCATCAGCATCAGGATGTTTCGACACACGAGCATTTCGAAAGATCGAAGACTTGGTTTCGGACAATGCAGGAGTTGTGGTCAGCTTGTCCTCGTCGGGTGCCCTAGCTCCACTTTCGCTGGCATCATTCCCTGGCGACGCACGCTTATTGCGCGATTGATGCGTGTCGCCGGTGCTGGCGTGAGCCTGGGCCCAGGCATCAGCTTCCTGAAGACTCAACGCTGCTTCGTTCTCGCCATAGAAGTCGTTTGCGTCAAGGTGAAGGGTCCGCTTCTTGGAACGCGACAGTGCGCTTCATGGTGGGAGCATGCTGAGTCAGTCAGATCAACGGTGTCGACAAGGTGAAGCGATGGAGAGGAGATGATGGACCTACAGAGCAAGAAGTGACTGCGACAGGCCTGTGCCGCAGATGACAGTATCCCACGATTCCTCACTTAAGGATTCCATCATGAGAGAAAAGCTGGGAAGATTGAGTGTTTCTGAACAGGCAGCGGAAATTTGTTGAAGAGCTCGGGGCGGGATGGAGCCTCGGGTGGATGCTGCAGCGGGCCGAAGTAAAACCGGGTTAGCTCTGCAGGAGCCCAGCCTCTCCAGCCGGCTAAGCCACGGCTAATTACAAGGCACAGACCAGCCACCCTTCCACCAGTGAAATACCTGGCGAGGTTCACCTTGTTTGAGTTTTCCTCCTTCATAATTCACCGCTTGCCAACGCTGGCACTTCGCTGTCCTACATTTTCCACAGTAGTGCTGGTAATTGAGTTGCCTTTCAGTAGGCTTCTCGTTCTGCCGAGCGGCAGACAAAATTGTCGTCCCGTATCTACTGTCCTAGATTTCTCGCAGCCTGATAGGATGGTTCGAAGGGTTGATACATCTTTTGTAGTACTATGAAAAAAAATGAGGCCTTGGCCCTTGAGGCCGAATCCACAGCCTGCGATCACGTAGATACATGAGTGAACGACATTGGAAGGCGAAAGTCGAGGAAATTGGTGCTTCTTGGCTCGAAATGTGGTGGCACCGTGGATCGCACGTACATAGAAAAGTACTTGTGCCCAATCCCGGCCACAGATGTCCTTGACTTGTACTGATCTCTCAGGAATGCCCTTCTGGTCGCGAAGCACTACTTCACCCCAATGATGTTGATATTTGCACGTTGAAATGTGTCCAGTAATCTGGTGATTTTTGATGACGAAGACTAAATGATTGGAGACTCGTCCTTGAACCTACGAACCCATATCCTGCAAGAAGCATATGCCTAACATGCAGGCATGGCATTACAGAAGACCGTGGGCTAGGTAGCTATAGCAAGATGCAATCTTACAGGAGTGCTTGGCCTAACTGTTCTCACCGACGGTTCAAGGGAACAAGCAGTATGCAGAGTGGCTCATCAGACGCCAAGGCGTGGCAGTTGAGAACCGCTTTGAAAACACTCGTCCTGTTTCGACTAGACACATTGAGCGGAGGTGATATAAATAGGCATTTCTGAAACATATATCATGATGGTGCTTGGGTCACATGTTACAGCAAGCTGGTAGTAGCTGTCAAGCGATTGACGAGCCAAATAAGCGAATGATGTGGTTGATTCAGACGAGAGACCGTGCACCATGTAGAAATGCTTCAAACGGAATCAACAAGCAGAGCATTCAGACAAATGTAAGCTCGGGGCTCAATATATGCATGCAAGTCATACATAGTAAGCCTGTAATTATTTTGACAAGGCATCGATCGTGATAAACCTCGGTTGATACTTGCCTTGAAGGGCTTCATACAGTACGGCACAGATGGGAATGTCAAAATCTGATCGTGGTAACCCTGACAGACCCTAGAACAAAGGGAGCAAGTTCTCGGCCGTCCATCCCAGTCAGCAACGTGGAGTTCAAGCCAGCCTCAGGTACCTTGAAGCTCAAACGAGGTACCGTTACCGGCGCTCCACCTGTGAACGAGACCAGCCAGCATCAGACTTAGCATCATCGTAACGTGATCCCCCCGACACAATACGAGCACCTACCCAGAGTATAGTGTGTCTAGTGAGCCTAGTCAGAGTCTATCTGCGTAGTAGTATTATAGCTACCTTTTACATAGGTATATTTCCCTTCTTGTCGAGCGATGAGCGACAAGACAATGCAAGTAAGCCTAAACGATGAAGGGGAAGAACAAATGACACGGCGAAATTGACGTGCAAATGTTGCGCAGTTTGCACATGCAGGCAGAGGCACTAGAACAGCTAGAATCTGGACAAGAGCCCAATTCGGCCCAGAATCTGACGACAGCAAGCAGCAAAGGTAGGTAGGTACACTAAGGCACCAGTAGCCGAGATCTATTGTACACTAATACAGATACACCCCGGAAGATGGAAAAAACCACTGAGACTTGCCATCTTCCCAATCGTATAGAATACCTAAGTACTTAGCTATACATAGTCAAAAAGATTCGAAAAGATTTTAACTTTGATTATTCAAAATTCAAGTTGGTTATTCTTCGTTGATTCCCATATTCACACCTAGGAATAGGGGTTGTACTCCGCCGTGATGATGGTGACTTTGGGTATGAAATTGCCTACCTATGTACGATTTGATTAGTCGCTACCCTAGGTATAGTGTACTATCCCTAGGTTCATCGTAAGCGATTCGCAAGGGGCTGAGCTTTGAATCCCAAGTTAACTATTGCATATAGTAATAGTATATCGTAGATAAAGCTTTACTCTGGGCTAGAACAGTCATGTCCTCAAGTACTCAAGGCTAGGAACAGCTACTGTAGAGATCAGTGAATCTTCAATGTTCGTATGAGAACTGCTCATTGGCGACTCTAGCAGTTGGGGCCAATCGTATGTTGGGAGAGGTTCTTAGCTATGATGACGACATCATATGTGAGTGAATTGAAAGCGAGAAGAAATGGAATAGCGTACTTGAGTGAATAAGTGCTCATAACATACAGTAGTGCACTACCTACTCCTAGCAAGCCGATAGCCATACTCTTTGCAGTTTAACATCGGGAGGTTAGAGGAAACAAGATCAACACAGCCATTGCAGATATCGGCTTTCAGCATCACAACCTCCGACCATCATCACATACGCAGCCCCCAACTTACACCCGCCTTTGAGCATCGCATGCCCCCCCCTAATTACCAACTACCTACCTATCACCTTTACGCCCATTGAGTAGTAGCCTTATCAGCTGGAGATCGCAATTCGACGACGCACTGGGTTGGACACTGTACTTACGTAGGTAGATAATAAAACAATACTACAGCGTTGTCGCGCACGAGTCGCATTCAGGCATTGCGAACATGCATTTTCAATTCACGCGCTTAATGGCGCAGATTGACACTCTAATCACATGTAGGTCCCGAGAACCCGAGTCACCCACCACAGCGCGTATTTCCCTGTATGCTTCTTCTCTTCCTACTATAAGCCACCCGCTAGGGTGCGACCAGGCTTTTGCAGTGTAAGTATTGTTCGAATGCGGCAGGTATCACTACTTGTGGTATTCTCGCAAAATACCCGCTCTTTTCAAAGGGTACTTGCAGGTAGGTGGTTGACTACCACTAATAGTAAGTACCTAGCTTAAGCACTTGCTCCTCTCAGCTGGGGGCAGTAGGCAGGCTGGCCCCTTGTCCAACTCATCCTTCGCTGTGCCCAGACCAGCCCAAGCCTACCTTAGGGCGCCACCGGGGGGTAGGAAAGTAATTGCAGCAAGGGTTTAAGGTTGCTAAAAGTCTCACAGCCGGCCCTGACGCTAGCTACTGCGGAAGGTAATAGGTACAACGCTTTTATATATAATTTCTTTTTATTTTCGAGGTATCTTTTACTTGAGATCCCATTTTCAAATAGAAACTCATGTTAAACGATAGGCATGTTTACTATATAAGGATTATATACTTAATTAGCCGCTAAGCGCCTGACCTAAGCTATTTAACAAAGACTTCAAGACCTTCCGCTAAAGGTCTGAACTGCGAAGCGATTCTGCTACTTTTCTAAGCCCATAGGGTGCGTTGGCTGCGTTGGCTGTGTTGGCTGCGTTGGCTGTGTTGGCTGCGTTGGCTGCGATTGGATTGGGTGCAGCGATAATCCTTGGTATAACGTATTCTACCCCTGACTGGGCCACCCACCTGACTGGGCCACCCAATTTCCGGGTTTCCGCCACAACACCAAATTTTCAACCCTATAACCTAACATTAACTACATTATTAAAATAACACCTATTTATCTATTTTAATTTAGTATAATAGATATAAAAGACTATATCCAAAAAGCTATTAAAGCTTTAGAAGCTGGTACTGCTTTTAGCATACGAAAAGCCGCCTTTATGTTTGATGTCCCCCGATCGACTTTATAATATCAACTTGCAGGCCTATAACCGACGAAGATTATTAGATAAGCTAAATAACGGCTTATACCTAAAGAAGAGGATTTAATTAAAAAGGCTATATAATAGCTAGCTATATAAGGCTAGCCTATAACAATTAAAGGCCTTGAGGCTATAGCTCGAGAGCTGCTAAACTAAAAAAGCAACTTCTAGCTACTTAGAAAAAACTAGTACTAAAACTTTTTAGCTAGGTATTTAAATCTAAAGGCTATATAGTCTAAGGCTATAAACTAGAACTAAAAAGATGCTATAAATTACAAAATAGTCTAAAAGTAGTTCAAGTTATACTAAACAATTTAGTTTTTATATAATATTAATAATAACAATATATATAATATAGATAAGAAAGGCTGTATAAAAGGTATTAAGGAGAATATTAAAGTACTTATATAAAGGTTAGTAGCCGAGGCTTTCTTTATATAGCCTAGTAACCAAAACTAGGTCTTGATTATTAAGTATATTAGGGCTAATAGCTATATTCTCCCCCTTTTTATTATTTTTAAAAAGTAACGGATTTAAAAAGACTAGATTAACTAGTTGATTTATAAAGATACTATTATCCGAGTTAGTAATAACGGCTAGATTACAAATTAAATAGCTATTAATTAGTTTAAGCACTTTAATAAGTATATAGTTTGCTAATATAAAGGAAATTATTAGCTTCTTTTTTTTAATAGGCATATAAGCTATGTTTCGACTAGATTTATATAATACTACCAGAACCACAATATTATTCCTCTCTGTCTACCTCCTTATTTAATATACTATTTGCAACCCTTTAACGTTAGGATCTTTAGGCTACTTACTTAAGTATATTGTATACTTGTGTTATAAAGTAGTATTTTTAGAGCTTAATAGATTAATAACTAATAATTCTTTTTTTACTATTAGGCCTCTTGTAGATCGATTTTGCAAAATATACTAGGTGTTTAGAGGGGGGCTAGCCTTATGCTATATAATCTAGAAAAAATCCTTTAATTACTATAGCTAAAGACCCCTCTAGTTGTAAGCCTAATAAATATATAAGGAAGAATTATAAGCCTTCCTATTAACAAAGAGCTAGCTATATAGATTAATACTATAGTTTTAGAGCTATTTAATGTATATAATATTCTATTAAAATAAAAAGTCTAGTTTATTTAGAAAATAGCTTTAACAGCTATAGCTGACTAGACTGTCTTATAATTGGTAAATTAAAACCTTGTAAAGAAGGCTATTATTAAACGGAAGAAGAATACTAAGCACTTTGGTGATGCTTGTGTTTTGATGGTCGAAGAGATAGAAGTTAAGGTCCGGTAATAAGAGGCTAAAAAAGCCGAAGAACAATAGGTCTAGGAAAGAAAACGGGCTTTAAAAGGCAAAGTAGGCTTTATAAAGCTAGTCTGGAAAGAAATGCCTGTAGCAATTGACCTATTTAATTGACCTATTTGATTAATTTAACCGTAATTTTGGTGTTGTGGTGATTTAGTGTTATATTTGGTGTTATAGCGGAAATCCGGAAATTAGGTGGCCCAGTCAGGTGGGTGGCCCAGTCAGGGGTGAAATACGTTATTCGAAGGTCTATATGGCTAGGCTAGGTCTATATGTGGGCTATGGCTAAGGTCTATGGCTAGGTCTATATGGCTAAGGGGGGTTATTACCTATGATGTTTGAGACTATATTGGAATCATGTTGAAAAATGAACAGCATTTCGAAATAAAATCATTTTTAAACCAAAATACTATTAGACTTTGAACATAATTAAAATCTAATAGCATATTGGAAATTGAAGGTAAGTGTCAACCAATTGGGCCACATATAATATGAGAATATAACAGACTGTATATAACGCTTTTCCTACGCCCCCCTGGCGCCCTAAGGTACCTAGACTTGCCATCATTGGGCGGCCACAAGACTCCATCCAACCCAGCGCGGCAAGGAACCTTGGAACCTTGGAAGCTCTTTACTCTTCCTCTTAACTGTCCAATCTACCCCCGGCTGGTTCCTCATCGTCTCTATCCGCCAAAGATTATACTGTCACCGCGCCCTGACCTGTACACTTACTTACTGTTTATGATCACGCTTTCTTGATTGCCTGCGCGACGGCTCCCGGCATCTGGGACAGATAGAGGCCGTGGTAGCGACTGGTATGATAGAATTGACCAAAGCTCAAGCCACCAAACGCCACGCCCGACCATCGAGTTCCTCTTATCACTTGACGAGTGCATGCGCCAACTAGACGCTACCCGAGAGGAGCAAGCATCTACCAGATTACCCCATCATCCACATATCTCAAGACGAACCGAGACGAACTTCCGATGCTGCCAACACAGCGACACATTCGGGATTTCGTCAGATAATATTGCTTTCCCATATCGCCAACTGCCTCATCAGGCTTATTGACCAAACAGTACCTCGCAAAGCTGTCTCCAATGTCCATTGTCCTCGGTTACGCATAGAAACGGGGTCTCGGGATTCTTGGACCTGAACGGTCCACCAGTCGTCAAGCTGGATTCGTAAGTGTGACTGATCTTGCGCACCATATTTCTGCAGGCTGTCTCGTCGGCAACTGGCATCCTCATATATGAGCCCGTTGTGACTGCAGGCGGCCGTAATGCGATCACGAACTCTAGCCTTCACACAAACGTGGAGAGTTGCAGGCTAATAAAATGATGCTCAGTTTCACTCATATTGCTGCTTGGCCGCAGCACCAACTCGCCGGCCCCTCACGTCAGCGAGCCTCCCTGGGCCACTTCCGATCGCTCTCGAGCTTGAGTCCCTCATCCCATGCTTCCCCACGATCTCGATCACCGACCAAGTCTCTTTCTTCCTCCAATGTTGTTCAAGTAATGGTGCCGAACGACTCTTCGCCTTCCGTTTCACACCAGCTAAAACGAATGGTGTCCAACCAATCTCTCATGGATGATGCAGACCATAACACGCTACCTGACCCACGGGCAAGGGCTATGTCGCCCGCAGACGGTGCTGCGAGCCCCGTCCACCATCCGGACCTAGATCAGGAAGTTGCTACACTAAGCACGAAACTCATTAACGCAATCAACCATCAGACTACACTAGATGATACGCTTTCCGCAACGCGCCAGGAACTCGACACTTCGAGGGAGCGTATACGTGAACTTGAGGTCCTTGTTTCGAAGCAGAAGGAGATGCTGTCTGGAGACGCTTGGATTCCGCGAAGAAGTGTCGAAAACGAAAGGAGCAATCTACTTGCTTTGGTCGCTGAAGAGAAGAAGCAACGCATGGAAGTAGAGAAAGAGAAGAAAAAAATCGAACAAGAACTTGAGACTTTGACCGTGTCACTTTTCGAAGAGGCTAACAAGATGGTGATCACCGCCAAGGAGGACGCAAAGAGAGAACAAGATGTCCTCCATCGAAAGAACGAGCAACTCAAGGCGCAATTAGCTGATACGGAAACCCTCTTGAAGTCACAGCAGGAACAGCTTGCGCAGCTCAAGCTCGTCATGGAACAGATGGCGGCTGATCAGGACGATCACACGGGGACCACACCATCCTCACCTGGATTCAGCAAGTTTGATCCAAGGGACGATGAGACTCAATTATCCGAAGGAGCCTCACAATCTAGCGCATTAGAACCTTTCGTGCCAACATACCCGACGAACTTATCGCATATCGTTCACCCAGTTCTACGAACCGACCTAACTGCTTACGAGGACTTCCTTGCCCTCATCCAAATTTCCAAGAGAAACTCCGCTCGCGTCTCTTCTGGATCGTTTACTGGCCTTCCTATACTTAGCTTCAGCGGGAACAGTGCCATTTCAGCTTCACCGAACGCATCTTCGACCTCGTTGTCTGCGTCCGGAACACCTATATCTGCCAACGTATCCCCACAAACACCTAATACTCCCGCTTCAGCCGCCAGCGCTGGCTTGGCGATGTCTTCGACCCCTCTGCCTCCCTTAAAAGAAACAAAATTCTATAAGCGGGCCTTGGCCGAAGATATCGAGCCCACTCTTCGTCTAGACATAGCCCCTGGCCTGTCTTGGCTCGCTCGACGGTCCGTGCTCAGTTCCATGACGGAGGGAACTCTGGTTGTGGAGCCGATACCTACTACCGGTCCTTTCATGTCCATCAGCAAACCGCAGTATTATGCATGCTCACTTTGTGGTGAATCGCGAAAAGATGAAGCTCATTTGCGGAACCACAGGTTCAGGACGAGTGAATCGGATTCTGCCCAGCGATACCCCTTGTGTCAGTATTGTCTTACACGCGTTCGCTCTACTTGTGACTTTTTGGGCTTCCTTCGCATGGTCAAAGATGGCCACTGGCGAGCCGACAATGTCGATTCCGAGCGAGCCGCCTGGGAAGAAAGCGTGAGACTCCGGGACCAGATGTTCTGGAGTCGTATTGGAGGTGGTGTGGTGCCGGCGCACAATGCCCATTCGCATCACATTGTGCCCGCCGAGAAGACAACACGTATTAGTCATGAGGCAACACAACCAACCGGCGAAGGCACCATAACTAGGGAGTCCAGAGCATCTAAACTGTCTAACTCATCTGGGGTGACACTCACCTCGGATGAGCCGTCGAAAGGGGAGATAACACCAGCCACTCGTCCCAGTCCAGATGATATTTCATCCAACGACGACCATCCCCAGCCTAACGCTGGCCCCGCAGAGACCAGCAAGACTCTAGGGGATACAGTAACAGAGCAAGGGAAGGATCGCGGCCAACGACTATCGCTTCAAATTCCTCACACTCAGAATGATGAAGCCTCGTCGGAGTAACCGGAGACTCAGTCAAACATCAGTTCCCCTTTCGTATACGAACATTCGTTTTCTAGACACTATTTTTACGGATATACTTGATTCCCAGGGCCATGACGGTCCTTGTGTATAATATCAGCCATCATGAAGAGATAGGACGACTCCCGACCCGGGGCCAAATCTTTGCGTGTTATCGTTTACCAGCATTGGAGCATCATTGGGAGAAACGGCGTTTCTTTGTTTTATTGGGCAAATCAGGGTCTGCTCCTCAGAATGGGTGGTAAAAATATGCGATGCCTTGCTGTCGCATAGATAAATCTGATACCGGACAAAGAAAGGGACTTGGATTCATTTTGGAATGCGTGCATTTTGGAATTGGTGGTTAAGGCGGTGATAATGATATTTTGCATGGCGGACTCGGTTCCCGCCTTGCCCCCGAAGAGAGCCCAATCAATAGGCAACTCCATAATGGCAGCGAAAATGCATAATCGTGGCGAACTGTTTACCATTTCTCGGTCTTGTTTGCCCCTTTACTTGGTCATTAATACTATGACACTCGTTATTGGTGATACGTGATCTACAGTTTGTTCCTTTGCTTGCAGGCGACGATGTCTACGAAGATCGGGCGAATGTGGCGGTAGTGGTGATATACGTTTGCACGTCATCAGCTTACCCAGCGAGCAGCATCCTGTATCAAACGCTTTGCTTACACTTGTATTATACGCAAGGGTTGCTCGGTATGCTAAGTTCAGACTAGCATGATACATATGTAGGCCTGTAATATCTCACCTGTCTCTGCCGCCTTGCTGACCTGGTGAGGGGTTTGTCTGTCGGTGACCCGGATTACGCGGGCGCGGAAAAGCAAGGAATAGAAGAGATAAAAAGGCGGTATGGGATGTAACGGAATGTGTAACGAGATCACGATCTACTTGCCGGGTCCTGGGATGCCATATCTTGGTAGTTATATGTACGAGAGTACCCGCTGCAAATAGAGTCCTACAGTTGGCCTAGCCGATTATATGTACATCGTCGTATCATTAAGCACTCATGTACTATAGGGACCTGGGTAGGAAGAGAACATAGAGGCTTACCGGTATATCTAGACTATCATCTCACGGTTTCGTGGGTTGATCCCTTTCTGTAAGATCATAACACCTCCCAGTCTAGACATGTTTGGGTTGGAGTCAGTGTCTCCTCAGCCCCCACGTCGTCATTGAATACCTAGATAGGGAAGAAGAAGCGATTTGCTCTAACTAGACACCCGGTATCTAAATTAGACATTTCGGGGTAGGCGGCGGCAAAAGAAGCTAGTTATCTTTAACTTACACCCACATGCATCATCTACATCACCTATTCCCATTCTGGCATGTAGGCAATTGGTTTATTTAGGTAAGGTAAGCTTTTGTTTTAACGCTCTCCTATTAAGATTACCTGCAGGTATGGGGAGGGCTGCCATTGGAGGGGTCGGTGATTTCTTGTTCTCTCAGATTGCCGCCATTCAAGACTCAACTCGGCAAATTTGAGTGCGGGCAGGCAAGCTGCTACCGGCACTCTTGCAGGGCGTTGCATTGCATCTTGCCTGCCCCGAACCAAGCAGACCCCCAATTTCCTGTTGCCGAGGGCATCTCCGTATTTCTCCCACTTAGAACCCCTACAATACTGCATGTCAGGTATGAAGCAATGAAGCAAAGAAGCAAAGAAGCATGTAGGTACTGTAAGACGAGGCAGCTGCGATTGCGTCTTGCTCGGTGAGATGTGACGTACGATGCTGGGCGACTGAAGACCATCCTTCAATTACCGCTGGGGGCAAAGGAAAGGAAAAGGAGAGAAGAGGTACGGCGCAGCTGACTTTACCTGATGTCACACGATTCATGGCAAGCCGTTCGCCCCGACTTATCTTTTCCTCTCCTCCGCCTTTGGTCTACTTAATGTTATCCCTCAAACGGGGCGGTATCTTCAGAAGCAACACATTTAGACTTTTCCCCCGAGGCTGATTGTGCACACAAAGACATTGTGTAGAGATCAGGGGTCATCGCTGTTTTTTTCTGATGCTAATTACACCACCTAGAGCCACACTCGGTAGGTAATTTTCGTCAGTTATGCTACCCTCGCTAGTAAGCCGCCAATAAGCGCAAGGTCAGTGTCCTACCTAGCTTACATTTGAGTATTCTGCCTTTTCCTACGATGCACGGAGCACACCTGAAGGGGGAGAGAACGAGAGAGGCAAGTAAGGAAAAAAGAAAAGAAAAGAAAGAATGAAAGAAAAGACAACGGTTACTGTTGTATCGGCAGAGCCGCCAACTTCGCAGCGTCAACTTGCAGTCTCGCTCGGCGTAATACAGTATCATGCCTTACATGTAATTTGTAGATGGGCTAGGCTTCTTTTTGGAAAGACCAGCATATTGCAGAACTACAGCAGATTCTACTCATATAGGTAAGACTTCCAAGTCTAGTGTCACCTAGAGACAGAGTAGCAATATTGTCAGGGCGATGATTGGGCACTTTAACTCATCTACCTTACCGAATTGGTTGGGACAGCTTGTACTAGAATCTCGTTCCCGAACAATCAACCACGGTTAGTGGTATCTGACAGGTCTAGTATACGCTAACTGCGCCTGACCTTAGGTAAGTAGTATTCTGACCTACGGGCGGCTACGGGCCTGTGGGAGACCAGATATGGTAGGTACTTCGATTGGCATGGGCAGTGCGCGTGTAAGTACTCTTTTAGAGGTATCAGGTAATAATCCTAGCGCTGATCACCTTCATCCTTCTTTGCTCGGTAGCAAGTGTCTACCTGTTTCCATCACCCCATCAATGCTGACTTATACATACCTACTCATAGATGGCCAAACCCAAGTGACAAGAAGCAGGACGGAGGAGAAGAGAGAAAGCGAGAGAGCAGCGTTTATTCGTGGACGAGACTCACCACTATAAGTAGTACATTATCCCTCTCCTTGCCATCCCTACAATCCCGGGTTCTGGAGATGAGTGAAACCTGTCTAACCTCCAAACCGTTCCAAGGTGGCGCGTTTCCTCTAAGTCAACTGAATACTGGACTAGTAGTAGAGTCCAATTCCCCCACTTGCGCTACCAAAATACCCCTCTTACTCTTACTTACTTACCTACAAGTACCTACTCAGTATCTCAACACTTACCTCTCGGTCTGTCCTCTCCTCTCTTCGTCTCGATGGTTTAGCAATCATCTACCTATGTTGTCCTTGTCTCACAGTCTTTCTTTAAACCATGCCAGTTTCTCTTCCGCGTGTGTTACTTGGTCGATTTCACACTGCTTACTGTAGGCACGCTGATGTAGGGAATCTATGTGTAGCAAGGTAATGTATGTCAACTCACCATGTTCATACATACATCCACCTAACTACACGTATGTTAGGTAAGTAGGTACCTGGCCCCTGTACTCTACAGCGACACGCTGACCGTGCTGTCTCCTTTGCGCCTAGCTTCAAATGCTAGTCCACGCCGCTCAGCACCATCTAGATCTAAAGTGGCACAGTAGTAGTACCTGGATATGGGCCTACAGATTACTAGGTACTAAGGGTCGTCAGGTCGGCAGCTCCTCGAGCCTCTCGACTGTTTTCTGAAATACCAGCAGAGGCAATAAGGGGAGCGAGAGGAATCAGCAGCATCAGGAACAGAGGGAAAAGGGAGGAAAGGTGCAAACACACGCATATTCCCTGACACGTGCCAACCTACCTCAAGCACATTTGATCCACTCTGTCTACATCTACAGTAGTAAACACCTACACCTACACTTACACCTACACATACACACACACTATCTACTGTAAGTACAGCTTACCACGGTCCTGGCCACAGACCACGGGGCTTTTACCGTTAACTCTCGGGACCTGGCGCAAGGAGACCAGACCCTTTTCCCACAGCATCAGACTAAGTCTCCACTACCTATTCTACAGTACTACAACGGAGGATTATTATTAGAACGAGGGTCGTTCAGCTTTTCTATCCCAGACCTTGCGCTCGACGAATTGGTCTTAGTCAGATTACCCGCGGGTCCTGGCTGTGTTCCCGCGCTGCTGGGGCATATACGTCTTGCTGCCTGTCTGCCTGCCTGCCTGCCTGCCTGCCTGTCTGTCTATCTGTGCCACTGCCGGGAACTTTCGCGGCATCTTGCACTTCTCCCACGGCAACCTTAATTCATCCCGTACCACTGTGGTGGAAACAAGAGTCCCATCTGCCATACGACTTCCCCCTCCTGTCCTATCCGCCTCACGATCTTAATTCACTTGCCAATTGAGACGTTCTGCTTAGCAGCAGTAGACAAGGCGGCTGCCCGTCTAGCTGCCGTCTTGACCTGCCAAACTATGACCACGTCGCCGGGCTCTGAGGACGCAGCCGCCTCCCCGAATACTGCCTCTTCGTCCATGTCTATGTCGCCTACCGTGTCCGGCACCCCAGTCAGTAGTACGGTGCCACCTCCGCCGCCTCCGCCTGTGAAGCGCCGTGCGCCAATTGCCTGCCGAAGGTATGAATTTTTACTGTGTTGAATCTACCACCATGTAGACCGAGTCTCCAAGTCATTCACGCCGTCGTGTGCGCTCGTTAACTCTTTCCTATAGATGTCGCCGCCTGCGCAGCAAGTGTCTGCACGACAAGGCGCCACCCTGCAAAGCCTGTAAAGAAGCTGGCGTACCGGAAGAATGGTAAAGAATCTCGCCGTGTGCTCATCGCCGCCGGGCACCCTATCCGTTCCAGAGCACTAACTTTATTGTCGCAGTACGTTCCCGAGCCGTGGGGACTTAGACCAGGATCGCGCATTCCGTCACCCTCGGCAGCGAGCCGACAGAAGAAACAAGCTCGATCTCATCAAGGTGAAGAGAGAGCCTACCACAACGCCAAGCTTGGGCCTGGATGCTTTATCCAACTTTCGACCGCCCAAGCTGGCGAATGAGTGGGATCTTTTGCCTGAGATGGAAGTCATAGTCGACGGCATTCATACCTTCATCCGCCACTTCTATCAGATTGGCTTTATCCCCAAGAAGATGTTCATCGCTGGCCTGAGAGAAAATACAGAGTCTGTCAGCGTTTTCTTACTACTCAGCATTCTCTGTATCAGTGCCAGGTTCAACAAAAATCTCATCAAGACGTACGGCGATGGACTCAAAGCTGCCGACGAATTCATGCAAAAGGCCCAAAGACTTGCGATCAATGAAATTTACTTGGAGCCTACGTTAGAAAGGTGCCAAGCATTCTATTTGTTGAGTATTGCCGAGCAAGGATCGGGCAAATCAAATACTAGCTACGTGAGTTTTACTTATATTTTAACTTTCAGAAACTGTTGCTCACAGTATGAATAGATAAGCGCCGGTATAGCATTTAGAATGGCCGCCCTTATGAGACTCCACCGTGAAGAAGCCTACAGTCCCATTACCAACAAGTCTCACGTCGTACAAAGGATACGAGCGGAAGCAGCAAGACGCACATTTGTAAGTAGATCACGTGGGAAATTCGAAGATCCGAGAAGTGAATTCGTCATTATTCCCGCCGATACCTAAACCCACCGGCTTGTTCCGAGTTTATGAAGTGATTGCTAACTTCTTTTCGTCAACAGTGGATGTTACACAGTAGGTAACATCTCTGTACCTGTAGAGGTCATGTCTAATAAGGAGAACCAGGCCAGGATAACTTGCATTCCGGACCATACAAACCCGTATCCCTGGGTCCAAGTGATATAACTGCTTTGCTACCTTGCGACGAGGCGGATTTCGAGGCAGGAAGAATACCGGAAAAACGTGCTGCTCTCGAGGGTACACCTCCAGCTATCGCAGATCCTAGTCTGGTATCACTGCGGCCACGCCCTTTACTTGCGTCTCTTATGCAAGTGCACAATTTCTGGGGTATAATAGCACGTCGAATACTTCACAACGAGAAGGATTGGCGCCCACAGGACGATGATAGCGAATTTGCCAAGCTAAACCGCCGACTGAGGGACTGGGAAAGAGACCTGCCTCCGGAGCATGCGTTTGGAAGAATACTACTTGGAGGCTACAGACACTATGAGGAAGACTTAGTAAGTCGACTAATACGTGAAAAGGGTTCGGGGCTCTTGGCTTACTTTTATACCAGGCGTATCTCAGCTTGACGGGTTGTCTACGTCTTTGTCACATCGTCCTACGCAAGGTGTATCTGAGCGAGTAAGTTCTCGTGATAGTGCGAAACCCCGATTCTAGGGCTGACTATGTTCTTTTGCTAGGATGATCCGTCATGCTCAAGGAGACCCATCCAATCCAGAAGTTAAATTCTACCAGAACATGTCTAATGACTTGTTTTGTAATGTCCGAGTACTATACGAGCAGGTTGATGCGCACTTCGAGGACGGTACACCTATTGAAAGTCTGGGCTCACAAATGGCCGTAGGTGGTGTCTGATTACTGCTAGAAGATACACACTGTTGGACTAACCATATCTCGTAGGCTTTCATCATATATAGCTGTGGCCTATTAGCCTCCTATCTCGTCAAATTTCCCCAATGTAAGCTCTTCAATAGCGACAGACGGAGCTTAGTGAAGTTAACAAGTTCTCAATAGTGGATGTTCAGCACGTGGGGAATGATCTTCAAGCTGCACAAGCTGAAGGGCGGATGATCTATGCGCGGAGCCTCAGCATACTGAGGGCATATGCGCACACATGGCCACTCGCAACTGCCTGGGCTAACGGCTTGGAAAAGTGGTTCAAAGATCAGAACCCCAAGAAGATCTCGTTCCAGTCTGGCACCATGACAGATGGCGTAAGTAGTCTTTGTGCCACCTGTTTGACGAGCGTCATCGTGTATGTGTCATTCTGGTTTTGTCTTGGACTAACTTGAAAGTTGAAACAGATCGAAGAGCCTCAGCCATATGCTCTTGGCGCCATGCACCCACGTTTGAACGCCCCGGGCTTCCGTGGCACACCGTCAATCAAAAAATTCCACACGACACGTTCCACGACGCCGCCGGGAGCAAATCGCCGGCACAAGTCGGCTGAGATGGGCCCTGCAAGCGAGCCTCCACGCCTCGCACCACTACAGCAAGCACCAAACGCCTACGGCGAACCTGTATGCTTGCCGCCACTGTCACAAACACAATATGTTACGACGTCGCCACCGCAGTCTACCACGCCACAACCTATCGTTTCATCATCATATGCTCCTCCACCTGCTCCTCACGTCGCCCTCGCACAGGCGCATCATCCTCCACAGCAGCCACCCCAGCCACCCCAACGACATCCCACGACTCACCCCCACACCCATATGCATCCACAGTCGCAATCATCGTCCCAGCCGCCGCCCCCACAGCCTTATGCAGGGCAACCATATGCGCAGAACACCGGCCTCGATATGCTTATTCAGGCATCAGCATCTACACATCCGCCAGCCGCACCGCCAATGGATGCGTATGCTGCCGCATACTATGGTGACTACGGCAACATAGCGCTCAACGACGGCTTCGACTCGAATCTTCAGATAATGGTTGACGGCGGCGCACGCTGGACCGCCATTGACGCCACAACTGCCATCTACAGTCCTTATGGGCCTATTGGAACAGGACCTTGAACTAGTTAAGCATCTATCACGTACTATTTTTTTGCAACAAGCTAGCTATATATACCACTGTATTTCTGCATTCTTTAGCGACCGCTCTTACATACGGTCCGGAAACTGGGATTCTGTCTTTCTATATCATGTCCCCCCCCCCCAACACACATGTATATGTCCGTGGGACTTCATCTCCACACGAGACGCTTTCCCTCCGAGGAAATCTTTTACTTTTACCTTACTCAACATACCCAACCATGGCGGCTCTCGGTCCGGCGTATACTAGACTTGGTTAAGGGGCGTTTCTATTTCGAGGACAAAGGGGTCCAATGAGTATAAGGTGTTGAGGGCAAGGAATATGATCAGGCAGGGGAAAGGAACAGGGCCATGGGAGGATCGTCCTAGTGTTCATCTGTTTTGATGTCTTTATAGATGTGTACATGTACATAAATGCGTTTTATCAGTCCGAGATGATGATAACACGCCTGCTGAGCGATCAGCAGATTTTATGCATTGTGTAGAATTACACTTATTTGCTTGTAGATTTTTCTGTTGCTCGATCATCTATCTGTATGCATTTTGTCTGTTGGACTATTAATTGCACATATTTACAGACCTTCCCTGCATTACTCTTAGTAAATTAGTCGTCTATTCCTCGTCACGCTACCTCCGTCATTCCTCCCTACTTTCGAACTGAGAGGACTTACCTATTGATCGAGTTTAGGGGCTGCTAGGAGCAGCCTGTAGCCTAAATCTTCACATAAGCGAGTATAAAAGCATTCATGTAACGGTACTTGGTAAGCAAGTATATACCTATGACCAATTAACCAAGTCCGCCTCACCCAAAAGCAATAAGTATATGTATGTGCTCATAACCCAAACGCGAGAGAACTGGCTTTCTGTCAGAATTTAATAGCCCGGCTGATTAATTATATTCGCAGGTACGCATCAAGCAACAAGACAAAAACAACCCAACGATACCAGCTTGGTACTTATCTTACCATGGTCACGAATACCGATCCATCTCTACCTCGTTCACTTAAATCAAGACTGCTAACCTCGCGAAGAGGAGTCAATCACATCATCAACCAGGGAATAACTGCCAGTCAGTCCTATCTATCCCAGCGCTCAGACCGACAGTAAAAAACAGTCACGGTTTTGGGAATGATGCTGTTACCGTCCCCACATGTATCTAAATTCATCAGGACAGCAAACACACAAGACGACGAACGATTCTGCTGCCCATAATGTCCCTTCCTATAGAGCAACCAATGCAGCATCGTTGACCTTCGACTCCACGACTGAACGAACCACTCCAGAGATTTACCCATGCAAATACAATCATGTGATGAATGATTAGGCTCAGCAGACAGTCGTGAACTCTACGTGCAAGAAGTGAATGCTCTCGGACTGAAAAGCAACAAACTATGTCAGAGAATACTTGGGCGCCTTTGGGTTGCGAAACAGTCTGTATCGTCTGTAGGGGAGCAGACAGTGCTTCTATTTCTGATATGAGCACTAGTCTACAGATGCACATTTGCCTGTGCTGGGTGAGGCGAGTCGGTAACGCATTGCGTGGGTACTGAGCCAGACTGAACAAGCTGCGTGCAGCCTATTGGACGCGGCTCGTCCTACTCTACGAACCGGACCACAAGACCTATTCCTGGGCCGACTCGCCTCTCAACTGACAGCCCCGGTTCCCATATCTCATTTGGATGTAAGCAACTACCATCGTCAGGCCTGGGGGTATCCGTTCACTTGAACAACTGTCAGCCACGTAAGACATGCGCAATGAGTCCTCTCTTCTTAACTGAAGACCTTTTTAACTCCTCCGATATTCCTCTTTTTACATGACTTCGTAGCCTCCCTCCAGTAAGGGGGCGTTACATGATGTAATCTACTCTCTAAACGCATAGCTCCGGATTATTCTGCTTTCAAAACCGGATCAAAACTCAGCAAGACGAGGGGGTACATGGGTGGTGTGAGGGCGTGACGCGTGAAGGTGCAGGGGGCTATGTGATATCAGGGGTATTGGATTACTAATGCAGTGGAAGAGGATCTATATACACATGTCTCATTCAAAAGTGTAATGTGGGCTAAGAGGTAGTGTATTGGGGAACGGGGTAAGGGTTATTGCTGGTTTCCTCCGACTTCGGCATATCAATTGGCCAGGATAGACCCGGCTTATTGGTCGAGAGGAGCCGCGTGTCGTGACTTTCAAAGAGCACTGGGGAAAAATGGGGGGCAAGATCGTTAGACGACGATGGATGTTCATGTCTGCTGCATGACTGATGAAGTACCGCCGAGCTGGCGTTTGACTTGTTCACGAGCCCAGCGAGCAGTTTCGATTGTGCGGGGCTGGAATTCACGGTTGCTCTTGGTCTCTTTGATCATTTGGCTAAGCCAGTCTTGTCGGAATGCGCCGGCGAGCTCCCCGTTGGGATATGCATCAGCCAGGTCACTATACGTGTGTCAGTATTTAAACCATGTTCAAGAGAACAGTATTGCATACCCGATGACGCCCATAGCGGATCGCATCAAAGACTCGCTTCTGTTCATATCCTGCGCAATGATTTCGAGAAGCTGGAATATGGACTGTACGTAAGGCTGGAGCGCTTGGGCTTTTTACATATTAGCAATAATCGCCATCGGCCTTATATTCAGATGCTTACTTTTGCCACTGATCTTCATAGCACCAATGATGCCACCCCAGGCGTCCATAATACCTTCTCGCAGAGAGATTACATAATCGTACATCTCATATGATCCATCAGGTGAAGCAGTAACCGCAGCTGCCTGTTGTAAAACTTGTGCAACAACTGACAGATAGGTCTCAAAGTGACCACCAATAGCACTAGCTATGTCACCGAAGCATTGCAGAATAGCCGGTTTAAACTGATTCGACAGAGCAGCACTCTATAAGCGGGTTAGTAGCTGTATCAGTCATACTGAACGTGATTGACCGTGGGAGCGTAAGGGGAAGACATACCCTAAGGTTGTTAAGTAGGTGGTTCATGAAATTATCGCAGTATGGCTGGCTTCGCTCGCCCATAGAACGCGTAATGTCGCTAACTAGACCAATAGCCATTGAGCAGACACTTGGCTCTTCTTGGTTGGCCAAAGCGTTATAGAGGAAAGGAGAGAATGCCTCCATATATTTGAAGAATTCTTCCTCCATAGCGTTTGCTAAGCCACTAATAGTAGCAAAAATGGCCTCCGGAACGCTGGATTTAGCACCAACGGTGTTTAGAATCTGTAGGTTTACTCCCATAATTCGGTCACCCAAGGGTCTAATTTCTTTCTCCAGTCGCTGGATAATGGACTGAAGAACCGTGCTGAGACTAGTTTGCATCTCTTCCAGAGCGATCTTATCTTCAATGCTCACAACCTGGTTTTGCAAGGGAATTGTCTCTTCAAGGCGCTTAATTATTACATCTGATAGCTCGGCAATGGCCGGGAAGCTATCCGTAGCAGCATGCTGAACGAAAGCACTAAGGACTTCGTAGGACGTTGTACGAACGGTAGTTTCGGCACCGGCCTGCGATGTGACTTCGAGGAGTGTCTGCACGCTCTGATTGAAGTGGGGGGTTATGGGATTGGACGAAGCATCGAAGTCCCCGGAAAATCGGTCAGCTAGATTCATGAGTGCCCAGCAGCAAGACGCTGCCATTTTTGAGTCGTGAATACCAGCGAACAGAGACCTGATAAGAGGATCTAGATGCGTGTTGGGGTCAATAGCATCTGAGCATGCCTCCGTGATTCGGCCAAGAGCGTATGCTGTCGAGTCCTTGACAAAGACAGAACTGTCTTCCATCATGCTAATGAGGATGGGCAAAGCCTGCTTCACAATGGGTTCCAGAGTCTTCTCTTCAGGTCCTTCCATAATTGCACCGAAGGCAGCCACAGCGGCTTCACGGTAATGCCAGTCCTCGGAGCGCAGGTGCTGCTCGACAAACTGAAGAACTGGCGGGACTATGTTAGGGCCTACAGCTTGGGCATACAGTTGAAGACATTGGTATGCGGCACGAGCCAGGTTATATTCATCATCGGCAGCGTCCTCATCTTGCCGTGTTAGAAGAGCCAGCAACTGAGGGACAACTTCCCCTGTTGCTACACGCGCAAAGTTATAGAAGGGTCGCATCTGCTCAGTGTTATCGACCTAATTTGATGCCTGGTTAGCACGTCACCGTAAGTGAGCTAGAATATAGTTTGTCACATACTTGAGAGTTGTCTTCTTCTATGTTTATTTCTTCCTCGCATACAGTACTCCAGAACTCAACGGCGAGTTTTGCAACGTCTTCGTCTTCGTTCTTCATCCCCAGAATAGTGAGGCCGAACAATGCCTTCTCCATGTAAAAGCGCATGTTCTCGTAGTAAAGACCCATTATGCGGTTTAGGCATCCGAATGCAGCCTGCTGTATCCGCGAATCATCGGCTTGTGTAGCCTCGCAGACAACCTGCATGATGTAGTTCCGCTCGCCCTCGTGCTTGAAATTGTTGCCAACGAACTCGAGAGAGTCACCGAGCGCATATATGGCTGACAGACGGATCTCTTGGTTTGTCTCCTCCTTGCGAGCACCCTGTACAACGGCAGTCAAGATGGCGTTCGAGTGGGCAACCAACGCGGTCCGTAACTCAGCATCTTGGCTGTCACAGATATATCCAATACATGTTAAAGAGGCCTGCTTCTGATGGGGTGCGCCATTGCTGACATTTTGCACCAAGGTTCCCATAAGCTCGGGCCATTGATCCCTAGGGAGTTCAAGGGAGGCGACGGAGGCGATGACCTGGGCGGCAGCGTTTCCGGCCTGACTATTAGTTGACGACAGAGTCTGGAGGGCAAGAGCCTTGACACGACTCTTCGTCTCTTGATCTGTCTGCTGCAGCCATTTGGCTTGTAACTCTTGCGCTCGAGCGAACTCGCGGGCGGTGAAGGAGTTCTTTAGGGCCAGACCAGCGGCCACTCTTATTTGGGGTTCCGCATTGTCGTCGGCCAGAGATTGGACGAGTGTGGCAAGGTAGAGAGGCTGGTGTAGAATAACTATCAGCCTCTGTGGTAATGACGATAGCGGTCTTGAGATTGAGGTAGAGGTAGAGGACAGGGGGCAGGATGGCGAAGGAAGAGACTTACGAAGTTGTTATCAGCGGCCTGGGAGAGCTGTTGCTCAGCACCGTTTCGCGTCGCAGCATCTAAGAGTAGAAAGGCATAAAGTTAGCTTGGTGCTCATTGGAGATAACGAAATGGCTGAACCGCATCGGCGACTATATGGGCATACGATTGTTCCCGTTACAGTGCTGAGGGGCTACATGGGGCAAAGGAGATGATGCGCTTACCTGCGGACAGCGAGTTGCTGAGGACTGCGTTGATATCACTGTTTTCAGCCATAATGCGTAGTTAGACGGCCGTGCCACGGTTCTAGAGAGTGGACGGAATGGATTGCCGTTTGAGAGGGTGGTAGGTTTGTTATTGTATGCTCATCAACAAAAAGAAAAAGACGTTGGTCAGAGGGGACCCGCAGGTGGGCGTGTGTATGGTAAGGATTATGATGGTAGATTGAAGCGTCACAAAGACGATGAAGGAGGGGAAGAAGCTGGAGAAAAAAAAAAGTAGGAAAGATGGCCCTCGGGGGATATCGAGGACTGGACCAGGGCACGGAGACGAGAAGTTGTGTGAAGCTTGTGAAAAGAGTAGAAGATTGCAGATTGCAGATTGCGGAAAGGAGGTGGTAGAATAGTGCAGAAATGAAGAGCGAGGTTTCGTCACCTGGTGGACAGTGGGGAGTTGTGGCTCTACTGTTGCGGTACCTGCTAGCTGCAAAGGGACACGACAGTGCACGGTAGAGGATACCTGCCCTGGGTGCGAGCAAACAGGGGCCCATAGGTATCGTGCGCTGTAAGCATCGCTGTGCAGGTACGGGATCAGGCCCTGTGTAGCTGGTATCGAGCTTCAGGCAGGTACATGGCGTCGACCAATGAAAGGTACTTCTCTACCTAACCTTACCTCGTAGGGCGGGCAGGGCCAGGCAGGCAGGCAGGCAGGCAGGCGGCGAGTCTTTGGTGGGCGGGTCCCAGATAATTTTTGTTGACAATCACAAGCCAGAAGAGTCAAAGCAGCCTGTTGCCCGCACTTTCAAGCTGGTCTCGGGGGGGTGACGGCAACAGCAACGCCTGGAGGTGCCACTTTCTGCCAGCAGGCCGACAACTGAACACTGTGCGAAGCTGAGTCAAATCCATCTGCAGGGGGATAAACTCCCTCCACGATTTTACTGATGTTAGATATTAATAAAACAGAAAAGAACAGGAAGAAAACAATGTTAAACCATCATACCCAGAACGTTATCTGTATAGCACCTACATATATGAAATATACTTACCTACCTAGGTAATTGAGTTGGGCAGTAGGTAGTGACGGCCGCTCTAGTAACACTGTCTCGCACCCCTGTGTCTGGCACGACCAGATGTTCGCAGCTGTGAAGAAAGTGGGGGGAGGGGCATAGTTGTTCCCAATATCTTGCATGTCCTGGCTAAGCCTAGTCCGGACATGCGCTTCGCCTTCCCCGGTCAGACCGGTGCTGCCCGTCGCCCTACCAGACAGTGTCTTACAACCCACCCCCGCTATGTCTAGTAGGGAACCTACCGGGGATTCACAAGGCAAATGCTGGGCTCCCCGCATTCGCCCACCAATTCAACATCCCCCTCTCGAAACCTCTAGGTGACCTTGTCGAGTCAGTCATAGAACAATCACTGATGCTGGTCCAGTCTATGGTACATGTATGCAGCATCATTAAGGTTAATTTCTTATTATGAGTTTTTTTGCTTCTAGAAGGGAAATTAGAAAAATACTATCTCCCTAGGTAACTATGCATATGTGATACCTAGCAGGGCGAGGTGCTGTTCCCTATCTGCCAACTATACAATACTATCCCTTTGAGTGCCATTTCGTCGCCAATTACAATTAACCGAAATGCCCCCACAAGACCCTGTCTAACAAAGATACTTCTTGTAAGCCTAGTCTAACCGGGAAATGATATGCTTATAGCTATATTATAAATGTATCTTCGTTAGTAAAGAAACTTTCTGCATAGGCAGATCTTGGTGGGAACTAAAGTACTAGCCCCTTTAACAGCATTTATTAGCTATAAGCTTACTATATCCTATTCTTGGCATTTTGGCGACGAAATGGCACTCAAAGGGATAGACTGCCATGAAATGACATAATGTTATCCAGTAGTATTCATCCTCCTACAACGACTCTTTGATTCAAGAGAGAGACAACTTACGTATGCATATCATTGGGGGTTTTCAATTAAACCAATATGCTACCGCTCTAATATCTTGACAAAAGGCACCAGCAAAAGTGTTTCGGTGTAAAACTCTAGCTACACTATGCGACTTTTCCGACCTGCCGTCCTATCACATTTGTATTGAGATCTAACCCTTAACTTTGGACACCCCTTTTAGGAACCTTGGCGGACAAGGCTAAGTTAAAAAAACAATAGAGCCATACACGAAAACATCGGGTTCTATGCTTGTTGCTCTCGTTAGTATTGTGTCAAAGATTTGAACCACATCCTTCTGTGGTATGGTGTCTATTGGTCTCGAACTTGGTGTTGAAGCGGATTAGTGATCCTTGGACTTCGCGACGTTAAGGCTGATGATTTTGATTCCAACAAAGGTCTAATGAGCAATTCGTAGGCCGTTGGTGTTGAGGAAGACATGAACCTGGACGAAGCAATTTTCCAAGATAAAATAGTGGACGACATTGAGAAATGTGCAGTGTGTTGTAGTAGCGCTGATGAACAAACCTTCCTTATACTTGGAATGGAAGCAAGGCTAGAAAAATAAAGACGAGACTGATTTGGAGAGGGACCGAAATCATACTTAATTTAGCCTGTCACCGTGAAATCGCGGTTGGCCAAAGTTGACGTGACATGGGCTGAAGACTATTGGGAATAGACGTATAGGACCCGTCTATCTGTCCCATTGTAATCATCCCTTATCAGTATTCAACTCTAAGAACGTCTGATATATGGTCGCTAAGTGTTGTTCGAGAGGTTACGCCAGAGCATCATGTGGCACCCAAACATACACCCGTGTCGCATGGCGTTAGTTGGCTACTGGTTCGTGTGCACATCCATGGTGGCATTGGTTATACAAGATTACTCCCTATCTGGTGAACCTAACGCAGGAGGTGACGAAAAGTGGCTTGATGGTAGAACTCAGCTAAGATGGCACCAGTCGTGAGGTATGTAGTGGTAGTGGTCTGATGGATAAACAGCGCAGCATGTGACTGAAAGAGGGTGATTTTTATTTTTATGTTTCTTCGATGAATTGGCAAGGGACATGCCGGGCAGGTCAAGTTAATACGCAGTCAATAGTATACTCTTGAAGGGTGCGCTTATCTAGTTCGTATCTATGCCGCACAGAATACTGACAATAGCAAGAATCCTCACGTCTCATTTCTATTTGGATAACACACCTTAGACGAGAAGGACTAGGTAGGTAGATGTATAGGGGTCGTCTATTTCGCTCCGTCGTAGAGGATGAGGTAGAGTCAACTCTGAATCCTGTAAGGAGAGGGTGGAAGCGTTCCAGACGAGGTTATATATATCTACATATATGTGCCGAATAGCTTCGATGAGAGCTAAACAGCAGGATATCTACAATAACAATAATATACCAATGCTACTCTACAGTCACGTTGTCAGGAACAAAGTTGGTTTGAGATTTGTTGAATTAAATGTTTGGTTACGCTAAGAAGATCGTACATCTCTTTAGTATCCTTCTTTAAACTATGCACTAAATGTGTATCAAGGTGTATAATCTTTCAAAACCAACGCCTTGCCATTCGCAACTCCCGTGAAAATGCATCAGAACAGGAATGCAATATTTTTCTTGAAACCGGCTAGGGTCTCGCTTTATACATTCAGTACCTTTTTGGATGTATCTATATTTCGTCACCACGTAAAGCTCTCTTCCTCGAAGGAGACAACGGATCCTGAACTCTGCACTTCTCGTACAGCTTGTCGCACATCGTCCGCAAGCGCGCCGGGACCACATACTGTCACTATCATTGCGCCCACTTGCTGCTCTACTTCCCTCTCCATGATAGTTGATATGCTGGGTCGGCCGGGGAACATCTGGACGGTATTGGAGCCGGAGACAATTTCTTTCGAATTCTTGGGCCGGGTGACGAAAAGTTTGATATTGAGGATGTCACGTCGCCGTGGCATACGCAGAACCTCGTCCATCCATGGGCGTATCCACTCCAGTGCTTCCGTATCTCGCATAACCCAAACTAGGGTAACCCTCCTTGTTGCAATGATCCCATCATTGAAACCCTTTATCAATGGTTTGAGATACGAGAGTTGATGAGTAATGCCCGTGGAGCCGGCGAAAAGAACAGCGTGGCCGTATGAATCGAGGGAATTATGTCCGGCGTAGGGGCCCTCCATAGCCGCCTTGATTTGTATGGAGCGAGTGCCGGCTCCGCTTGCTATATCGAACAACTGTCGCGTGAAGCCTGTGTGTGCGCCTATAACGAAGGAGACAGAAGTTGTACCTCTACAGAGGGCAGCGTAGCTGCAGCTTTTCTCTCTTTCTAATGTCTCGTCTGCGTGGTCCGGATGGTGCTCAACCCATGCAATGGAAAAAGGATGATTCTCCCAAGGATTGACTCCCATGAAGCGGACGTAGGCGTGAGTGCCGGGCGCTACGTCAAGATATCGAGGTAAATGCATCGTAACACGAGTGCAGTCGCCAGGCAGTGCTTCTATTACCGCTTGAGTAAAGCCGTGCCGAGAGGTCCAGTTATTGTATGCAAGGCGAAACATGCGAGCAAGTCGTTCAAAGAACCAAATGAGGAATATAGCAATCATATATGGAAGTTGTGGCAGACCACCCGGGATCGCCGCTGAGGTGCAGTGGATGAGAGTTGTAACGAAGATGATGAAAGCTAGGATTATGTGCACGTTGAGGAATGTCTCGTAGAAGGCATGGCGGACTGGCGATAGAGATAAGAAAAAGAGGATTACTAGGGCAAGAGTGCCACTGAAACCTGAGGCAATGAAGGTCTCGTGCAGAATCTTCTCGTTGAAGCTGCGCCATCCCGCTGCCGCAACTTGAACGTAGGCCCAAGCGATCGTGTGGACAAGAGCTTCCAATACAACCATACGACCCATCCAACGATGCAGAAGATTGTATGTATCGAAGCTGACTTGCAAGATGGGAATGAGGGGG
Source organism: Xylaria sp. MSU_SB201401 (assembly GCA_002288965.1). Taxonomy (NCBI): domain Eukaryota; kingdom Fungi; phylum Ascomycota; class Sordariomycetes; order Xylariales; family Xylariaceae; genus Xylaria; species Xylaria sp. MSU_SB201401. Next base: position 80,376 of record NPFG01000103.1, read on the forward strand.
TTATTTCGGCCAGCCAAGATGATTAAGGGCACCATGTTTACTACTGCGAGAGTCCCCGATCGACCTCGAATTTCAGCGGCGAGGGCGTATCGATTCGACTGAATCCAGTCCAAGTAGAACATGTAGATGATGTTGCTGAGCAGGTAACCACCGAGGATGATGGAATGGAGACGCGACGGCAAGGTTCCGATACTAATGGCTGAAGAAAGTCGGATTTCTCGATTATGACGCTTGCGCCAGAAAGGAGCGTAAATCAGATTCTTCTTCAGACTGGGCATCCAACTCCATTGTGCCGACTTCCAATATCCTTGCTGATCTGCTGGCATTGACATAGCAGAGACATGCCGTAACTTGTTCCAGCCGATTTCTAGAAGCCTCACCGACAGAACGGTCAATGCAAGTATACCAAGTGACCACCAAAGAGCATCCTTCAGTATCATGTTGACCGGCTGATTGACGCCTGCTAGACCGGTAGCATATGGCGCGATGGTAGCGGCCGCGTCGGCCACCTCTTCGGCCTGTGTTGTTGTGCTCGACATGTCTCGTAGAGCCAGTATAGGTGAGGGTGTTAATGATCCGAAGGCAGCGATCCTGCGCCGCATTAATGACATTGTCTTCTAATCCGAGTAAAGTCTTAAGAAAATGTCTGATTTCGTGAGTAGATAGAAGGTTGATGCAGTTGCCTAGGTCGGGTAGAAAGCGAAAAACAAGAGGGAATCTATAGTAACGGAGCGAGGGTTCGCTCGAGGGTCCAGAATCCTCCAGGCAAAGAAGTCGATTTCCTTAACGAGGGCCTGTTATAAGTGCATTGTGTAGAACACAATGACTAGTCAACGAAATGTGGTGAGAGTCTTTGTGAAACCGAATTAACGCTTTTGTCGTGTATGGATTAGGGGTGACCTATTCCTGTCTTTCGAGATATTCGTGACTCGAAATTTACGAAAGCCCTATCCCTCGATTGTCTTTGTTGTCATCAAGGTGCAACTTGAAATCAGAGGCTTAGCAAATTGACCGAGATATTGTCAGACGACGCACAAAGGTGGGCCTCGAGGTGAAAATGATTGATTTGCCAATATTAGATAGACTAGTGAAGGGCCTTGGACGTAGGTACCCTGTGTCTGGTGTTGTGATTAAGCACGCAGGCGGGTGGTGTTGCACCGATGATTCCAGATGGCCGGCCACAGAGGAAACAAACTGAGAAAGCAGCAGTCTGTGGGCGGAGCGGCCAGTAAAAGACAAGCGGAGGCGCGCGTAGCGGCTTGCACACAAAGAGATTGGATGGAAAGGTTACTGGGCAGACGGATTATTTTTCAAGTTGTGCCAGGCACACGTCTCGCGCTGACCCAGGCAGATTGGGATTTTCGATTGACCGTGCAGATGACGATATCGTAATATGGCTGATCCGCAATAACGGCGGGTCGCTACAGGACTCAGCTGTAAGGAAACGAAGATCGGGAGGGGAGATCAGCTCGTCAAGAGCCGAAGGACAAAGAGTGGAAGAATATCGGCACTTATGCAAATGAAATGACAATCACCTCTCAAAATAAGCTCCCGAGTGAATGGCGCAGGAGAAGGGGGCGAGTATTTATGAGAAAAGAAAGCACTTGATAGATCGACCGACGACGTACCAACCTCCGGCCCAATCGAGTCTAAGACCGGCCCAGTGACAACGAACCGGTACCCACTCGAGATGACGGGCGCATGTAGACTTCTCACGACTTGGATGCTCACCCTGTGGCGCTGGTGAATGCCCGTATTCTGCCCGTACCTACATTAGTCGAATTCATCACCCTCGTTTCAGAGACCCGTACAGTACAGGGCCATAAGACACTTTGCAATGTACATATATTGACCTCACAGAAGGTTGACGGACCATGCCGCCGGCCATGAGGCATTGTCAGTCAGGTGTCTCCTCTCCCTCACCTTGCCCCCCTTTCGCCCTCAGATGGAATGAAGCTACACGCAACCTCTGGACAAGTACACGCTGAGCACTAAAACTACTTCCGGGGGTGGGCCTGAAGCTTAGCTACGAGACTTCTCTTCCTATCGTTTTGCGACGGTTGCAACAAGTGGTTTGATAGCCACGGCCGGCCAATTGGTAGCTTGAGTCGGGGCTGGCTATGAATTGATTGAGAAAATATCATCGGGCCAGAACAAGTGGTCGTCGCGCCTCGCTAAGGGTCGTTAAGGGCCGCTAAGGGGAGGCCGGTGGGACAGGGGTCCTTGCAGGCAGGGGGCACAGCAAAGTTTAACTCGGCTTAGGCCAACCCCTGTCGTGGACTGACCGCGACCTCTGACTGGCTGCTTGTTTTTTTGTCTCTGGGGCTGGAAATTCCGCCTAAGTAGTGCTCTAACCTTCTTACGGGTTAGATTGTTTTACACGGCCCAGGTGGTTGCTGCAATGACTTGACTCTGGCAAACGCGCGCTCCCGCCAATGCGTCGCCAGTGCATCGCTTGGTGCAACGCCAATGCACCTGTTCAGCGGGAGAGATGCACTGCTTGATTGGATCTCGTGATTCTCTCCAGCTCTGGTGCGTCCCGCCGTTTCTCGCTTGTCGGCGAATCACTTGCAGTATGCGCGAATAGCGTGCAATTGAGCGGTAGAGGTATATTGATTGACGTGGGTACCCTCCGCTCAGGCGGGTAACTCGACTTACTCTAGGTACCCATGTCCCCCTGCGCTACATCGTGAGGGAGGCATGCCGTCTAGTTCTCTACATAGGAATCCAAATGCGCAAGTCAGAGTTGCGATAGGGATGTTCTCCAATCCCCATGCAATGACATGCTAACATACAAGAAAGGAGCGATTCAGCAAGCTTCCGTAGTTAACCTCTTACCAGACCGGCCCAAACTTTCTTGAATGCTAGTTTAGGTAGTATAGTCGATTAGGATGATATCCACGACCAGAGGAGGATCGTTGGATTCGCCCTCGCTCACTCTTAGCCTTCACTTCGAGTCATTCTTTGGAAAGCTGTCTCATAACATATCAATCCCGTATGATGTCAACGAAAACCTACAAGTAGATCCTACCGTGCCGGCGGTATTGTGAGGCGAGTACATGAACTGCGAGCTTTAGGTGAGATAAGCCTTGTCCTAGTACCTTCCTTTTGCCTATTGCATGCATATCGCTCATACACTCACACTAATTTACTCCTCTACCCCCAAAATGACCTTGATTATATCGTTCTTCTTTGTTCCTAGTGACAAGACCGGTAGCGACGTTCCACGGACGGTAATTACATCCCGGGGGAACCGGTTTGGAAAGAAAAAAGAGTAATGGAAATGAGTACACGCAGAGATAACTCCAGTAGCCTATGGGAATTGTTCGCTACCATCATATCCAACGAATTCAGCCAATGTGAGTGCTACAGTTCACATAGCTCCCCTTAACACGGGATGGCCTTGAACTCCGAAATCGTCACAGGGAGCTTTTCCGTGTGAACGGACTATATATTCCGCCATAGTCGGCGTAGTTGATTTGGCAAGAGAAACAATGGGAAATGTTTCCATTGGTGCTATTTCTCTCTGGGTCGAGAGCAAATAGATATGTAGTTCACTGGGAATTGAATAGTAGGAGGACTGATTTTTGGCGCACCCTGAGGACCGAAATAAGTAGGACATGATCAGTCATCAAATAGGGGCCACCATCATTTATGATGTCTAATGCCTGTTGCCGCAGAAAGATATTCAAACAATGTGGCTGGACTTGTCACAGATGCTGCTAGAGAGTTAAACCTAGACTTAGCTAAATGCTCATGCGGTCATGAGAATTGTTATAAATGTCGGCTGTGAGAAGGATCGTCTCGCGCGTTGGTACTTGGGTATATAACATCACTCAAGGAGATTGATATGAAGGGCAAGAATAAGCGTGGTTCTGGCAGGATGGGAACCGGATGTATCGCATTCATTCGGATGTTTATAAACTGCACAGTTCTGACAGAAACCTCATGTCAGGATGGATCAACTGAGTTTCGATGGAACCAATCTTGGAAGCGAGGTTTCTAATTATGTTTAGGCGCATATGTGCTTAACCCATTTAGAGGGGCTCCTGCACCTGAGACGTGGAAACGGCTCCAATTGAAAGCGCGACTGCAAATAAATGGGATGATAAAACTGAAGTAGCGTACGCCGTGGCCCCGATCGAGTTCAAATTACACGGAAAATAGCTTACAAAACTACCACCAAATTTGTCAACGGGCTGATCGTTTACTGGACGCTCATAAGACACCTCTTTTTCTTGGTCGACAAAGAATCTAACAAAACTAGGAACGACATGGGCTTGATTGAGACCCGGCCATGGTCACACTGTTGCGCTCGCTGTATCTGTCAGTCTCCTCAAGAGAGAGACACTTGTCGGCTACCGTAATATCCTATCTAATCACCTATTAGAAACGAAGACTTGCTCAATGTCTCGATTCCTCAGCCCGGCTAAGATTGGCCTTCTCGCCCTCATCGAGTTGTATACAACCAACACAGTGCCAACTTCTTCAATCGTGGATGTACTGTCTTTCATCGCATCCCACTTAATAGACAGTGACATCTCCGGTTCAGCTTTAAGTTCGAGTGACCGGTGGCGGCGAACCGAGAGCACTGTCAATCTCGTCATTTCTATCTCGGATTTCGAGAAGGTGTTGGCACTGCATACTGCTGCTTCAGGTATCCCTGGGCGTACCTTGTGGTATGTGTTCCTAGACAAGCTGTGGAAGATCGATTCACTGCATGCCTTACATGAATTTTACGACAACTGCTCGAGAATACTTGCCAAAACCAAGGAGGAGCTGCGACGAGACGCAGGGCTGGGGATCCCACCGGTCGCACCTGAGATCATCCAGCTGTCTCGTAACTCACCCTTTGGCGCGTTCGTGCGTAGGTCTCAGCTCGAATTCACACGCCTTCGCTTCCATGACACCATTGAGTTATGGAAGGATTTCGTAAAATACCGAGACACAACCGCAGCGTATTACAAGAAGAAGACGACGGGGTTCCAGTCATTGAGCTTTGACAATGTCCTTCTCGCAAGTGAGAACGAATGGGGCCAAGCCGTGGAAGCCATAACTTCAGTGGCATACGGCGATACGCTCAGAGATGACTTAAACGCGACTATTCCGGTTAGCACAGATGACATCGAGAAACTCCTCGAGTTCCAGATCGACCAGATGCAGAAGTACGGGAATAGGGTACCCCTAGCAATACGGCACCAGTTTCATGACCTCGTCGTCGACAGCTATATGATACCGAGCCTGGCACACTATCTAAGCTACCTGGAAGCCTGGAGAGCAGGCGATTATTCAACTTCATTTGATTATCTGCACCGATATTTCGACTACACGATGCAAAACAGAGACAGATCATTCTACCAGTATGCACTAATGAATCTTGCTGTACTCCAAGCCGATTTTGGATGCCACAAAGAAGCAATTGCTGCAATGCTTGAAACAGTATCGACAGCTAGGGAGAATCGTGATATGACCTGTCTCAATTTCGCCCTCAACTGGTTGTTTCATTTTGGGCGGGCGCATCCTGAAGTGACACAAGAACTAGAGTCGAAAAGTCAGTTAGGCACTGGCAAAGAATCCCTCGCGTTTTTACGAAGCAGAGCAAAGGAGACGGGGGCATGGTCGCTGTGGAGCTCTGCTCTCATGAGCGAAGCGAAGATGTGTCTTTCCCAAGGGGAAAGCGTTGCGACCGCGCTGGAACATCTGGTACGCAGCTCACAGATATTGGTCGAGCAAAACATGAAGAGTATGGTTGGATCCCAGCAATCGATCAGCATAGCGCTATGGGATAGACTGGGCGTTACATATATGTCATCGACGACATGCGAGATATTCCTCCAGTGTCACGCGCGTTATTCGATTTTTGACGACGAGCTCAAAGTGACGAGCCGTCAAGCTTCAATGCTGGCTTTGAAAGGCAAATACGACGAGGCACTGGAAAGACTTGGCAGCCTAGACGTGGATTCTCTGCGGGCCTGGAAGCCAAGCCAGTATTGGCACAAATTTCGGGGCATCATAGAATTGAGGAGGGACCTACATCATAATAACCTTGACGGGGCCGAGTTACTGCTTTCGCAATTACTTCAGTCCAAGAATGAAGACCTTGAGCCTGACCTAGCTTTCGCCATTGATACGCTTCACGTCGACTGCCTTGCTCGTCGAGGAAATATGGAAGATGCTTTTGTGAAGGTTGAAAAAATGATCGTGGAACTCCGAGACGAGAACAAGGATATTGCTCTTCGAGTACGGCTTCTCCTCCTGAAGGCGGAGCTTTTAGACAGATGTGGTAGACCTCAAAAGGCGTTTACTATTGTCGTACGTGCAGCCAACGTCGCCTGGCGAGCGCGACTCATCCCTTATCTATGGCCTGCAATTGGTGCGCTTGCCAATATCCTCTGCTCCCTCGGCGAGTTCGAACCCGCTATCCAGTTATTATATGCCGTCCTCCCACGCAGTTTAGAGTGCGAGAATTCAGCTATAACGGCGAAATTATATTCACACCTAGGAGATGCCAACGTGGGCATGGCTGGCAAGATGCCGCCTAAGTCTAATAAGCGTAGAGAATATTTGACGAAGGGTGTGGAGGCGATTGAGAAGGCATTTAACCACTACTCAAGTATCGAAGATATCAACAAACAGTGCGAGATGATGGCCAAGAAGGCTACTATCATGAAGGTCCTGGGGGATTATGTCTTGGCGAATGATTACGCCGCAGCATATCTAGCATTGCGCAAAGATGCCAGCCAACTGAAGATATAAGATTATTCATGTACAGTCTCGTATCGGACGGCTTTGCCATCTTAGAGCAGAGCGGTAGGCATTAATCATGACCCTTTTCATAACATGTACACAGTAACTGCGACTCACACCATCACCAATAAATGTACAGTTTGTTTGCGATGCAGTTGATCTTGAATCATGTCTCTCTCCAATTTATATGCTGGCCTTGCTTATTTCTCAACTGGCCTTCTCTAGCGGTGGCAGCAGGAGCCGCAGGGGCCGCGACACTATCATCACCCTCACTCATATCGTTGGTCGCCCATATTCGTTCAATGCACAGATTAAAAGGCCCCGGCATACGATCAGTCAAACCGATCCCAAATGTGCGGACCTTTTGGCGCAGAATCTCGGTTTGGGGCTCAACGACAAAGCCATGGTTCGTACGGACGAAGTCGTTCCACTTGATCAGTACGGTTTCCCACTCGCCAGGTCGCCTCGCGAACAGCCTATGTTGATGCAGATCCGTCAGCACCACGGACTCGGTTTGCACATTCACCAGATAGCTCCTTCCATCTGAGCGGATCCGAAGCGCAAGATATGTGTACATGTCAATGTTGTAAAGCGTTTTGCCGAACAGCGTCGGCTTTGGGTCCAGAGTGCGCCATGCGGCGTACCCCGACCGCTGGACGTTAGGTTTGTTGGGTGGCAGCTCCGTCGATATCGTGCCGTGGAAACGGGCGTAGCCGGGGCCTTCTATGGCCTCGTCGCCGGATCCTGAGCGCTCTACCCAGTCGAGAGCTACATTGGAGAAGCCGCCAATGTCCCTGTCGCTCAACGTCTTGCAGGAGTCTATCGAGTCACGGCTGTGAAAGCTGTGTAGCGGGAGAGGGCCGGAGGGACCTTTGATACCCTCCAATTTAAAGGCTGCGAGGTGGGAGTCAGTACGTGATGTATTGAGTTGAGATCGCAAGGGACAGAGGCCACAAAGAGAGTTTCCGTACTAATGTTGGACAGCCGTTTGAACTCATCAATGCTGCGTCCCCAAAAGCCCTTGGATAGGTAAGCGCCTGTCGCGCGCATCTTGCTTGTAGGTGGAAGAGGAAGACGAAATCAAATGTTGTATGGAGATGTCGCTGGGGATTTGAGTCAGTTTTATGTCGGAGAGCCAAAAGGCTCCGTCAGTAGCTTTGACATTAAGCAGTCGTATGCGTCGTGCTCCTCAATTGCTTCTGACCATGTATTCTGAACAAAAAGTGCTGTAAGTTGTCTAGCTATTCATTCTATTGCCTACCAGATAAGTGACGAAAGCTTGGCTGATCTACTGTAGTACTGCTGAACGCCACGATAGGTACCTCCCGCCTACCTAGGTACAAGTAACTGAGCCCGGCCCGGCATCGGATATAACAATTCCCTAATTCAGCCAACTCGAGGTAGGCACGCAGAGAGGTGCCCAACCCCCTGTACGTACAGAGGAGCTAGCCCCCCTGCAGACCCCTGTGCTCTTCACTCCAGGCAGAACCCAATGGCAACCAGCGGAGCTTCGTTGGTGGCACCCAAGCAACTATCATTACGCAGCCTGAGCTGCTCACAGCCTACCATATCTTGATGTCTTGAGCCTAGCCTCACTACATTGCGCAACCTCCACACACCTTGCGTTGAAACCCCAACGAGCAGAGACAGAAAGCTCTCCCAATCCACCCTCAACGGCTGACGTTGGCTCTCTCTTGGCAGTAACGCGCCATTGTCGTCTGGAGACTAGGCAGGGCCCCCCTATCGAAGACCTGCTGCTTCTCGCCCTTGAGAGTACTCGGATAAATTGCATCGTCGCACGGGCAGCCGCCGCTTCTTCCACCTGCGACTCTTCGGTCTGCGCTCTCCTGAGACCTCGAACCGCAACCGCCGGCTTCGAACGGAAATCGAGGTGGCATGCGCTGTCGCTGAACAGCTGCTGCAGCTTGCTCTAAGCTCTTTCCCGATTCCTGTACCACGTCGCTGTCTCTTACCTCTTGCCATTTTACCCGTAGCGGCTACACAAGACTCCTTTCGCCATGGCGACAACCCGTAGCTTGGATCACACGAGGTACGTTCTGCCCCTTTTCTTTTTGCATGTCTTATGCCCTCACTTTTGGTTGCTATCGTCCTCTTGTGCTGGCCGATTCTGGTGCTGTCTCTATGGTTATGGCCATACAGTCAGTAGTGTCCATTTACTCTCAACATGTCATATACAAACGGATTGGCATGGGTTCCTTATTCATATCCGCAAACTAGGTCCGAGGCCGAACTGGCCATCAACATCCGAAAGGCGACCAACACCGACGAAACCGCTCCCAAACGCAAACATGTGCGCGCTTGTATCGTCTATACCTGGGACCACAAGTCGTCCCAGTCCTTCTGGGCCGGTATGAAAGTGTACGTTGATGACCTCGTGGGATAATATAATTCGAGAAGGGGCCACTGATTCGCCACACGAACACAGACAACCAATTATGGCTGACGAGGTGCAAACCTTCAAAGCCCTAATTACGATTCACCGAGTATTGCAAGAAGGCCATCCCCAAGTTTTGAGGGAAGCGCTCGCGAACCGTGGCTGGATCGACGGTCTGAATAGAGGAATGTCTGGCGAGGGCGTGCGAGGTTATGGCCCATTAATTCGAGAATACGTCTATTTTCTACTTGCAAAGCTTTCGTTCCACCAGCAACACCCGGAATTCAACGGAACATTCGAGTACGAAGAGTATATCAGTTTGAAGGCGATTAATGATCCGAACGAGGGTTACGAGACAATTACCGACTTGATGGCGTTGCAGGACAAGATCGAGCAGTTTCAAAAACTCATCTTTTCTCACTTTAGAAACGTTGGAAATAACGAATGCAGGATCTCGGCCATTGTGCCATTGGTCCAGGAAAGTTACGGCATCTACAAATTCATTACTAGCATGCTCCGTGCTATGCATTCTAGTAAGATATCCTTTTAAGCAAAAATCTGAAGAGATAGCTAACTCGCTGTGTAGCAACTGGCGACAATGACGCGTTAGAACCTCTTCGAGAACGCTACAACGCGCAACACTATAGATTGGTCAAATTCTACTACGAGTGTTCGAATTTGCGATACTTGACTGGTCTTATTACTATCCCTAAACTCCCTCAAGACCCCCCCAATCTATTGGGTGAGGACGAGGATGCGCCAGCACTGCCCGCCCGACCAAAGCAAGAGATTGAACGCGCACCTACACCGGTCAAAGAACCCAAGTCAGAAGAACCGGACCAGATAGCTGAATTCTGGCAAAGTGAGCTCGATCGCCAGAACCGAGAATATGAGGAGCAGCAGCGGGTACTCCAAGAACGTCAACAGCAAGCTCTACGAGCTCAGCAAGAGGCTCAATTGCAAGCCCAACGAGACTTTGAAGAGCAGCAAAGGCGCCTAGCTGAACAGCAGCGAAGAGAGCAAGAAGCCCTCATGAATCAACAGTTCCAGATGCAAACGCAAGGAAGATTGGCGGAGCTCGAGCAGGAGAACCTAAATGCAAGAGCGCAATATGAGCGCGACCAACTAATGCTTCAGCAGTACGACCAAAGAGTGAAAGCTTTGGAAGGAGAGCTAGCGCAAATTCAGAACAATTATGGTCAGCAATTAAATAGCAGAGATGACCAAATTCGTTCACTTCAAGAACAAGTGAACACATGGCGTACGAAGTATGAAGCTTTGGCCAAACTTTACTCACAACTACGACATGAGCATCTTGACTTACTTCAGAAATTCAAGTCGGTTCAGCTGAAGGCCGCGTCTGCGCAAGAAGCAATCGAGAAACGGGAGAAGCTTGAGCGTGAAATCAAAACGAAGAATTTGGAGCTGGCGGACATGATTCGCGAGCGAGACCGAGCGTTGCACGACCGAGACCGTTTGACAGGGAGTAACAAAGACGAAGTGGAAAAACTCAAGCGAGAATTGCGCATGGCGAATGAACGGGCCGATAACCTGGAACGAGGAAAAGGCAACGAGCTATCCTCAATGCTTGCGAAATACAATCGCGAGATGGCGGATCTCGAAGAGGCGCTGCGCACAAAATCACGTGCATTGGAAGATGCCCAAGCCAAACTGCGCGACGGCAGCTCGGATCTTGAGCAACTCCTCCGTGAGAAAGAGGAAGAGCTTGAGGTCTACAAAGCTGGCATGGACCAAACTCTGATCGAACTGAACGAATTGAAGCTCAATCAGGGAGATACAGATGTCGCTATAGATGGCCAACTTGATGCCATAATCATGGCCAATCTAGACAAGATTAACGATATCATTGACTCTGTGTTACAAGCAGGTGTTGCACGGGTTGACGATGCGTTGTATGAACTAGACTCGACGATGCAAGCAGGTAACCAGAATGCCTCACCACAATATGTCCTGTCGCAGATCGAGAAGGCCTCTGCCAGCGCCATGGAGTTTGCGACAGCTTTCAACAACTTTATTGCTGATGGGCCGAACGCCACTCACGCCGAGCTCATCAAGGCCATTAATGTGTTCTCAGGTTCTGCTGCAGATGTATGCAGCAACACGAAGGGTCTCACCCGTCTCGCGACCGACGACAAGAAAGGCGATCAGCTTATGAACGGGGCACGTGTGGCTGCCCAATCTGCCGTGAAGTTCTTCCGCGGTCTTCTTAGCTTCCGGCTAGAAGGCATGGATCCTATCCAGAAGACCGATGTCGTTATAAACAGTAATAACGATGTGCAAATGAATCTCCAGAAGCTGAACAAACTAGTTGAAACATTCGCGCCTAACTTTGGCCGTTTGATGAACAACAAGGGCGATCTGGGTGAAATCGTCGATAATGAGCTCAGTAAGGCAGCTGATGCTATTGCAGCGGCAGCAGCTCGTCTGGCTAAGTTGAAGAACAAGCCTCGTGACGGCTACTCTACGTATGAGCTCAAGGTCAACGATACTATTCTGGACGCTGCTATGGCGATTACCAATGCGATCACCCAGCTCATTAAGGCGGCCACAGCGACGCAGCAAGAGATTGTTCAAGCCGGCAAAGGCTCTTCCTCGAGAACAGCCTTCTACAAGAAGAATAACCGATGGACTGAAGGACTTATCTCTGCGGCAAAGGCTGTGGCATCCTCCACCACCACGCTTATCGAGACTGCTGACGGAGTCATCTCTAACCGTAACAGTCCAGAGCAGCTGATTGTAGCCTCAAATGATGTAGCTGCCTCGACAGCCCAGCTCGTCGCTGCCAGTCGTGTCAAGGCTGGCTTTATGAGTAAGAGCCAAGAGAACCTTGAGCAGGCTAGCAAGGCAGTAGGTGCCGCTTGTAGGTCTCTGGTCAGGCAAGTGCAGAATATGATCAAGGATCGCAACCAGGAAGAGGAGGCTGTCGATTACTCTAAGCTTGGACATCACGAATTCAAAGTCCGTGAAATGGAGCAACAGGTAAGCAGGTGTCTAAACTTCAAAATCAGATAAAGACATCCTCTAACCTAACCTTTTTAACAAACAACAGGTCGAAATCCTCCAGCTTGAGAACGCATTGTCGGCAGCTCGACACCGTCTTGGTGAGATGCGCAAGATTTCTTACCAGGAGGAGTAGAGGAGCTTTACAGCTCGCACATAGTTGTTCCGTAGTTACGTGGAAAACGTTTACCCGTAGGGGTACGATGCGTATAACAAACATGAGGACGGCCAAACGCGACTCGTGGTTAATCTATTTACTAAGACGGCAAAGAGAATGACTTGAAGCCCCTTTTCAAGGCCTATACTTGGGTTTTCACAGATTAATTCGACAACTAATTGTAGTATTCGCGTGGGAGTTGCTAACTAGTAAAATGGCGAATTCAGCGAGTGGGAATAGTGTATATACTGTCGGAGACCCCGCTTCCTCGTAGATAGTATTTGAAGCGCGGCCTGTTCGCTTTGATGTATTCACACGCATGACTCTCGCAGTGGAAGTTTGTCACCCACCTCGCTACTTGTTGGATAATTACCAATTCGCGATGAAATTAGGCTAGTCTTTATTATGCTGTAGCCTATCGCGCTGCGAATATACCAATATGTGATTTTTTACGTATCCTATTGTTCATGTACTTATAATGGTGACTAGAGTTTATGGATTACAGTAGCATGCAATGTGAGGATGAGAGAGCAGATAGATTTTTCAATTGCATATTTTGTATTGACAAAAGGAACTGCATATCTACAATAGGACAGACACGGAGGGTAGTCAGCGATGATTTGATAGCCGTGGGACACTTTGTCTATTTCCAATGGGCGTGTTTCTCTCTCTCTCCCTTCCCCTTCTCTCTTCCCAGGCTCCCTCCTAGACCTTATGATACAGGCATTCCCACCCGAGATATTACCATTAGCCAGTTTCTGATTGACAAGCTGCGGGACGCTTATGTGGTCTTGTCCTTGTTGTGGTAGTTGACGTTGTCATTCCAACTGATGGTGGCTAATTAGTAATTCATTCTTCTTTTGATAGAAAACAGATTCGGAAGATGCTAGCGAGAGGGTACGTACAACAGGGTCTTGTCACCGTCGCCCCAGGGGAAGTTCTTGGTGCGGATGTTCTGATAGGGGTACTCGACGCGCTCCTCTAGAGGGGGCATGTGCGACCAGTGCTCCCAATGCTCATTCCACAGGTTGTAGGCGTTGGCACCGGCGAGAATTAGGGCGGGAATAACGGCACTTTTGAGCGAAAGATGGTCAGCCCTCTCATTCCACTCTATTCCGTCCTGCGCTGCCTTGATATGTTGTGCTCATTGTTGTATACGAAACGTCAGGTAAAAGAGTGGTCCAACGGATCGTGGTAGAACTGGGTTCGTATCCAAGCGGAGTTTCAAGATCGACCGTTTCATTTACTGTCTCTATATTTCGTTGCGTGTATGATGAGATATAGGATGGCTTACTAGATGGAGATCTTACGCCAGAGCTCTACAAGACTGTTAGTATGGGAGCATGATTACAGACACCCAGTTTGCTTCTCCGGAAACATGGATGGAACAACGTCACTGACCAGTGGTGGCAGCAGCGTGCTCCTTGATGGCCTCGCGCTCCTTGACGAACTGGTTGTCGGTGGAAGCAAGACGGCGCTGGATGGTGGAGCGGACGGCGGGAGCACGGAGCTGGGCGGCCAGGCGCGGGGTGGCGCGGAGGATCTGTCGTTGGAAGACCATGGCGACTGTCGGTAGGGGTTGGCGATTGCTTGGTTGGAGGGGAGATTGTTCTTCGGTTGCCAATTGAGGCTCTTTTTGGCAATGGGAGGAAAGTCACTCTAGGCTCGGGCAGGAGATGAGGTCAGGATTGGAAGCTCCCGAGCTTGGCCCCGGTTGTTCTTCGGCCAAGAGGAGGGAGGATGAATCAGACCACTTGCAACTGGGGGCGCGAGGTGGACTCATGGCTGACGGCTGATGGCTGATGGCTGATGTGGCTCGTGCACCGTTGGACCCCGATCAGCCCCGATGCAGCTGGGGGGTACATAGGTACATGCTTATGTTTACGCCAGACACTTTGATAGCATGTACCTAGGTACCCTTGGGGAAGGCTCAATGAATTCGAGGTGCACTCATCCCTTGCAAAGTCACATGATTCCGGGTCAGTTTGGTGACGCAAAACGCAGCACCGCGGCTGCCCCGAGCTCACGATGGGTGAATACCACAAGTTTGCTGAAGTACCTATAACCAAGTATCTTAGATAATACCCAGTATACACCTATTCAGCACCATTCCTTTGCCATCATTGACAGACGCCAAGATTTTCGTTGCGTCTCGCTCATCGGTGCACCACGCGTCCTGATGATCCATGCATACACGTCACTCATACTTCTGAGGATGAGCTTTGGTGGTGTCGCTGGGGTGGTAATAGATGCACCCTCCTGAAGTAGGCAACGCCTCGAAGAGCAACCGCAAAGATGGGTCTGCGCATCACATCATGGAACGGTAGGCTTTTCTACTCGTGGTAACTAAACAGCAACTAACTAGACATGCAGTGAATGGTATTCGGTTCGTGTCTTACAGCCCCCAAAGACCCGTGCTTACCGCTGACTCCTACTACCAGTAACCCGTTCGGTTACCAACCATGGAGGGAAAAGAAGACTTTCGATGTAAGAGTCGTGTACCTTCGTGCCGCGGATATCCGCCTAATTGTGTCTACAGGCCATGTTTGATATCTTGGAAGCGGACATAGTTGTCATGCAAGAAACGAAGATACAGAGAAAGGACCTACAGGATGACATGGTCTTGGTTCCCGGCTGGGATGTATTCTTCAGTCTCCCACGACACAAGAAAGGTATATCGGAAAGCTCAACCGCTTCCTCCGATTGTCGCTTGTAGCTCACGTAGAACATAGGTTATGCTGGCGTCGCCATCTACACTCGGAACTCAGTTTGTGCACCTATTCGAGCGGAGGAGGGTATTGTGGGTGTTCTTTGCCCGCCCAACTCGAGCACTCAGTTCAGGGACTTGCCAGAAGATCAGCAAATTGGCGGCTACCCCAAACACGGCCAGCTTCAGCTGAATGGTAATATCGACGAACAGACACTGGACTCGGAGGGCCGCTGTGTGATACTGGAATTCCCAGCTTTCGTTTTGATTGGTACATACAGTCCAGCGAATCGCGACGAGTCGAGGGATGACTTCAGATTTGGCTATATGGAGGCATTGGATATTCGAGTGCGCAACCTAGTGGCTATGGGCAAGCGTGTCATAGTGACGGGTGATCTCAACGTCGTCGGAGCTCCCATAGATACAGCAAACCTCCCTGACCGGTTAAGGAAGGAGGTCATGACGATGGCCGAATTCTTCTCGGCGCCATCTCGCCGTGTCTTCAATCAGCTTCTTTTCGAAGCAAACGTCTTGGGACCAAGGGATGAAAACAGGGAGCAACCGGTCCTATGGGACCTCTGTCGACTCTTTCACCCCAAACGAGAGGGTATGTTCACCTGTTGGGACACGAAGAAAAACACCCGACCAGCAAACTTTGGTAGCAGGATAGACTATGTCCTGTGTAGTGATGACATGAAAGGTTGGTTCATTGATGCGAGCATTCAAGAGGGCCTGATGGGGTCCGATCACTGCCCAGTATACGGTGTCATTAATGATACAGTCCGGATCAATGATGAGGAAGTCTTTATCAAGGACATCATGAATCCACCAGGGTTGTTCAAGAACGGAATTCGATTAAGAGAATGGTCTACGAAAGACATGCTACCCATGTCGGCTAAATTAATACCAGAATTTGACCGTCGCCAAAGCATCAAGGATATGTTCTCCAAGAAGCCCGCGGCTCCAAAAGCTATGCCCTCGCTCTCCCAGGAACCTTCGCTCAACCAGCTCGACAGCAACCCAGAGAAGTCGGTAACGCCGACCCCTACAAGCACAGCTGAATCGGAAACTCTGTCTGCTACTCTTGCAACTCGTTCACCAGTCAAACCCCCATCAGGCAGTCTCAAACGCACATCTTCCGCTTCCGTCTCGACTTCTACTTCCAACAAATCCCAGAAAAAGGCGAGAGCTGGTCCAAGCAGAGAGTCCTCAGTCAAGGGGCAAAGTAACTTGATGGGTTTCTTCAAACCCAAACCCACAAGCAACGACGCCAAGACACCAGAGGACCAAAATCTACCCCTAGCTGGTGGCCTTGATGGCACGGTGGAAACCGAACCAAGTCACACGCCGACCAGATCCGATGTTTCGAAAACATGTAGCAGCGATTCCAGGGACCTCTCAAGTCATACCGATAGTGAAAACGTATTTGACCCTATTCAGGCTAAAGAATCGTGGTCGAAACTCCTCGGCCGTCGCATCGTCCCTAAATGTGAGCATGGGGATGATTGTGTCAGCCTAGTAACGAAGAAGCCTGGCGTCAACCGCGGTAAGTAACCAAACTTCTAGTCTTCAACTTGGATTTTCGAGATTCCTGGTGTCTAATGTACGCTTTCACAGGGAGGTCATTCTTCGTCTGCGCACGACCTATTGGGCCCACCGGTGAAAAGGAAAAGGGAACAGAGTGGCGCTGCGGAACGTTTATCTGGAGCAGTGAATGGAAGCCGGCTGCCCCAGCTAATTGAAGATTACAACGGCTATAGAATGTATTTAAAGTGTTTAGCGCTGTATTATAAGGCATCATACTAAGATGCACATGCCTCCCTTTCGCGACGCGCCTACTTGATAATACAATGTTCGGTCAGTTTGGCTGAGATGGCAGGAAAACTAGAAGTGAGCAGATTATTGCTCTTTTGTAGACAATAGCCTAGACTTAGTTCACACATTCCCCGCGCCCGACCTCTAGTTAGGTTGTCCTTGGCATCCTGGATGTTGGCACTGGGTCTTACTTTTGCCATTGTTCGTGTTTGCTGATGCATCCATCTGATTGACACCGAGTGGGCCTTTATGAGCAAAGCTTGCCGGTTATACTACGTTCTGATTGATGCCAGAGTCAACAAAATTCTCGTCATTAGTCACTCCTTCTGTTCGGGCACGCTGCACCTTTCGTCTTGCGCCACCATATTGCTGACCAAAATCAATTCTACGTATTTATTTGCATGGCGTCTCAACTATAATTGATTCTAGTCAACCCCTTTCTTTGGAAACGGGCCGCAGATTCTGCTCAGGTTAGCCGTAAGTCCTTGGTAGCACCTTAGCATAATTGTAGTTGAAACGCCATTCACTGGTATACGCATCTATAAATTCAGTATATCCTATACGTAGACGAACTTCTCGATACAGAGAGACAATTAAAACAATAGATAGTCTGAGCGTCGTACCATCCCATATCTGGGATGACTCGTTGGGAAATACGTTTCACTAAGGGCCAGTTCCCCTATGGTGGTAAGCCGAACAATGCGGTACATGGCTTGTTGGGGCCCTGTGTTCAAGAAAACCCAAGAAAAATGAATGTGCTTCAATTGTCTCGACCGAAAGTTTGATTAGCAGATGCTTAGTTCCAACTAGTCCGAGCGTCCTCTATGTGGGTGAACGATGTCCCACGCCCCGTCATCGGAGTTCAGGGGTAAAGGGTGAGCATCGTAAAAAAGCTGTCAATCCCCTAGCTTTACTACTCTTCGTATTTCACCTCGATCTTCCATACACTCCTCTCATAACTATTCTGACTTTGCCTTACCATACCACTAGGCCTTCTCGTCAAAAATCATGCAAGTTCGACATTAAATACATCGAGCTATCACCTAAGGCTGCATACCTATACCAAGGGTTGAAAACAGGTTTGTGTTACTAGCTCTCGGAAAATCAAAATATGTATATGGATTTGTGCTAACCATTCTTCCAGTCATTACTCTTCCTGGGTTATAGAAGCTCTACACGATGAGTCTGGTAGCTCTTTAGCATTACGAATTTCGATCGCAGCTGAAGCTACTACGATGGATAAACCCCGATGCCTGTTCTAATCTACAAATCATCCGGTTTAATCACGACTGTATCTGCCGCGGGGACATGTACAATTGTGACTCCTATATCGTCGAGTGACTCCCCATCTTCGATAGCTCTTCTCCCTTTACCATCCTATCACTACAACTTCCCAGAAACTCCGACTCAGAATCAACACACTCACCAATGCCTCCTATCCACGCATCCCTCCTCCCGTCATACACGCTGCTTGTCTCCCACCCATGAAAAGTTGCCCAAATATAGTGTTATGCCGGCAGAATATCAAGGGTCAATATGCTACACTTGCTGGTGGACATGCCAGTATAGCCGCGTTTTTTGAAGCTCCTCTATTCAGCTCTCTTCCTGAATTGTCGGCTAATCCCAACTCTACGTACAATTAAGACAGGGTTCCTAGCCTCTATGGATTGCCAATGCACTCCAAATCTGCGAGATCCGAATAGCCTCAGTTTCAACCCCATTAAGACAGCTAGGGGTGACCCAAACTTGCGCATACGGAACGGCCTACAAGATGTCCACGAAGTTAAGCTCGTGTAACAATACCCGTCCCTCTATACAACTGCGCATCTTCTCTATAGCTCACCATGCCTCCACACTTCCCCAAAACCATATGACCCCAACGTCCTAATCTGCGTGGCCTTCGGCTCAACAACTTTACTTCTTATCATCCCCCATACTTAGGTCTTTAGCGGAGTCAAAGCAGACCCGCTGCCTACTCACTCCACCCCCTTACTTGAAAGAACAAAGTTAGGAGCCAAAACAATTCAACACCAACGACTTGTGTGATGTCAAAGCCTAGCTTGAGATGCTAGACCGGTTTGCAGCCAGTCTTATCACAGCAAATGAGCCAAAAGCGAATAGACCATATAGCGCTGAAAGGAATCGAACCAATCTCACTATATGCCCCACCTGGTCATGGCAACCTAACTACAGCATACTCAATATGAGCAGCTACCTGGTATCATGCACCCCGACTCCAAGGCCCGAGTGCCAATGTGCATAGGGTTTCATGCCACTGATACCCTGCAGCCAGGACTGCATCCAGAACCTCGCATGGGAAACAAGAATAAATCCTTGCTGACCTCTATGTTGACGAAAATCCGAGAGAAAGAGCAAGTAACAAGAAAAAAGAATCGCATACCTAGCTTTGATTTTGGTTCTGCTACTCACCTTTATCGAGACCATTGAGCCGTGAGTTGGTCGGCTCGATCATCATCAGAGCCACAGGCCGCCATACCGAGCATCTATTCTAGGAAGATCGTATATAGCGACAGGTACTGCCCAGACAGCTACTAGGTCGACTTGGCGTTATGGTCTATATGCTAACATTGTAGCATGTATTAATCATCGCGACACTTACAACACCAGTATTGGAAGAGAACGATACAAGCAAAACCAAGCTAACGCAGAGTGTTAGTAGTTCGGGGTACGTTATATTTATGGAATAGTCATTGACGGGGGACTATGGATAGGGAAGCATAACAGTGCCGGTCAAGGAAATGACGAGCTCAACATTGAGACATGCCACAAAATCACCAATGAAGGAGGGAGTACAAGGGAGATATGAAGGAAATACTTGAACTGAAACATCTATCACTCTACTATTATCTCCTCTTCTCCCCTGAGTACCGGTACCTGGAAACCATCACAACAGTCAACAACCAACGCCTAACCCCATCAGAAACCATGTCTATCAGAAATCACGTCCGTCAAACCACATCCGTCAAATTATGCCCAGGGACCGGAAGAAACAATGCAGGGGAAAGAGAGACAATAAATATCTCTTGACCATGACGAAGTACGCCGGATTCGTCATCTGACCCAACCCTCCATCAAGTTCAAGTCCTCCACCTCCCACTATTCACTGCTGCTTCTTCTCGCTCTTGGGCGGCGGGCACTGTACTTGAAGTTGGGATAGAGTCTCCTGTGCTCGGCAGCCTCTTTCGCAGCCAGGTCCTTCCAATACAACTTTTCAGCTTGGGGCAAGGCCAAATATCTCTTTCTGACCTCCTTGGCTAAGATGTTCACACACAGTCAGCCTATACCAACATAGAGAGGGGGTACCGTCAGTAGAATCAGTAGTGTACTTACAGACGTAACTCACGCCGCTCCCTGGCTTCTCCTTCTGCAGCTTTTCATTCTCAGACATGCGAAACAAGATCCAGTTGTTCCTCGGACGCTTGATCTTCTTCTTCGGCTGCTTCTCTTCGTCCCCATCCTTATCCTCTTCCTCGTCTTCGTCTTCGTCTGGCGAGGCCTTCCTCTTTCTAGGATTCGTGGCTCCCTCAGGCTGCGCTGCTCCTCCGGAGCAGGGTCGGCCGGGATTTGAGGGGCCTGTTCGTTAGGACCGGCGTGCTGGTTCGTAGCAATAATGGGGCTCGGGGGCATTGCTGGATACTGAGGTGCTTCCACTGGAAGACTAATGGCGAACTGATGAGAATCGAGGGGAGCAGGGTTAATGGCAAGTTGAGGTGCCCCAACTGGAAGATCGTCGGCACACTGATATGCCTCTACCCCGGGGCCATCGACAAACTGATCTGCGTTGGCAGGGGGGTCATTTGCAGGCAGAGACGGATCGATGGGAGCAGCATTGGTAAAGTGAGGTACATCATCTGGTGCAACAATGGGGAGCTCAGGAGCCTGTAGTTGATACTGAGGCACGATGTGCCCATTCATCAACAGCGGGGGAGAAGGTGGAACAGGATACAGAACTGGAAGCACCTGTCCTGGCGCTTGCTGAATTGTGAATCCGAAGTTGTCAATGAGCTCTTGACCAACACACAACCAGAACCTATCTGGGTAGAGTGCATCCTTGAAGAACTCTGCTTGGTTGCCCAAAAGAAAACTATGTCCCCAGGGGTTAATGCACTCACTTGAGCAAAGGGAGATAAGGGAGTTGACTGTGATGAATATCATGGTGATATACATGATAGTGAAACTCATACGAGGATGAACAAGAGAAACGGTGATGGGATTGAGGGATGGGTAGTCCTACCTAGCACGGTCAATGTAGTATTGTCGACCATTCTCACCCAGAGAGTGGAAAACCAGTCCTGGAAGCTTGATTGCTCGGCAATTGGAGTAAGCATCTAGCTGCATGGCTGCCTGTTTCCAATTGAATTCGAATTCATCGGCTCGCAGGTGTACATTGTGATCTTCAGGGACCACAGCCGACATGACTTGTTCAGATTGGTTGCGCATGATGGCTTTGGTGTCGGGGTAGGTGAACAGGAACTCGTTAAGAGTTGAAGTAGGGTATCAACAAAGGAAGAGAGTAAAGAGGTGTTCCAAACTGTGCGTTGCAAGATAGAAAATGTGTGCAATTCTTGAAGACAGTCAAGTGAGATATGAGAGTAGATCAGATGGGAGAGTAACCAAAGCATGGTCACTCGTAAATATAGGAAAAGGAATATATGGGGGATACTGGTGAACTTCGGTACGTAGGTGTATGTAGCTACGTATACAGGCATGTTTGTGTATTATTGCCCAATGGGCGCCATTCTGCCATTGTGACAGGGGTGAGCGCCGACACCATTGGAGATGGGGCCAAAGCGCTAGATAGGAGGAGTACAGGCGTCAGATACACACCAGAAAGGGACCAGCAGTCAGTAGGTCAACAGATAACGGCTCCTGGCTCAACGCTGGCGAAGACAAAGCCGTAGCAAACGACCTTATCACCAGATAGGCTGATGGGCCGCCCCATTGAAATGCTTCCTGAATGGCATCTGACAGTCGCTAGTATATCTCTAGTCTGAAAACGGTGGTCATAGCAGGTTTGCCATGTACCTTTTGACTTACACCAACCTCCTCAGCAATTCTTGCACGAAGTGTGATGTCGGTTGCCCTGGGGGATAGGCATAGTATGGTACCATGAGCCAGCCCCAAAGGACACTGTGAGGTCACCTGTAATTAATAGTACCTAGGTACTAGTATGTACTCCATGCTGTGGCCGTTTCCCAATGATCTTCGAGACTGTGCTCCCTTTCTTGCGTATTCCGGGGCGCGAGCATGCACACCTAGCTGGTTGGATCTCTTGAGCCAGGTATTCGGCTGTCTTTGAAGTTCCTGCACACCGATCAGTATAAATTCCTTCTTGATCTATTCAAAGTGAAGTTGATAGTGGTAGGATCGCTGTTGAACACATGGCAGAAACCACCTACAATGACTCTGATATATGATATTTTTTACTTAATCATCGACTATGTACCCCTTGTTAGGCATTCTACTTCATGGGAACACGGTATAATCTTTCTGTTGCATAGACTGCATGCACAACTCCAAAAAGTGAGGAATGCTCAGACTTCCTTCAGCTATATACATCATCTGAATCTGCTGCAGTACTGAGCACTTTATCTCTTCATCTAGACAAGTAGCATGCTAGCATCTCTGGATAATCGCTTCTTCACCATTCGCAGTACAGCAAACTATAATCCTCCTTCAAGGAGTCACCTGGTGTTGACGACGTCGGGCCCTCTTGCTCCCAGGCTGATATTTCCAATTGGGAAATAACCGCCTGTGCTCCTTGGCAACACATGCTGCCTGCTCATCCCAGGGTTTCTTCTCCTCCTCTGACATGGAATTCCACCGAGCTCCAAGAATTTTAGCTAAGAGAATACAGAGTTAATAGAGGTATTAGACATGGTGCAGGTCGAGTCTTGACTCACATTGTTGTCGAGCCCCAATTTTCCTCTCTCCATATCTCAATCGGCTACTGTGAAATTTTCGGAATAAGATGAAGGCATTGGGAGGTCGTGGAATGTGCTCTCCCTCTTCATCCTGAGAATCTTCTGAAGGGATCGGCTGCACGGTAATACAATCCATTACAGGATGTTGGCCCACCAAATCTTGGGGTGGGCTGCTGATCTGAGGGCATTGGCGTTTTGGGGTGGGCGGGGAGTTGTTGTGCTCTGCAACTACTTTGTATAGTTTCTGGATAAGAGGACTCTGATTGTTGTATGAACCTCGACTAGGCGTTGGCACAGAAACTTCAGGGAAATAGCTCGAGCATGGGTGAGAGTCGAAGCTCAGTGTAGGAATAATAAAATGGGGATACCATATGGTCGGCACTATTGGCATCTGCTGGTATGGCCCCAGTGTTGTGTCGGTGAAAACATCGTCTCCCAAGTCGATACTTGGTATCGGTTCAAGGGCTCGTAGGCGCTCTCCTGGGATGCAAGTAATGGTGAACTTCATCCCCCTGATCACATCCATTGGGCTTGCAAGATAAACTCTGTCGTTCTTCGTGGCATGTGAAAAGAATTCTACGATTCCGCCAGTTACGGTACTGAGTATCACAAGTCAGTTTTTAGATCCCCATGAAAGTCTATCATACGAATGGGTAGCATAGGCCAGAAATGAAAGAAAAAGTGAGCTTGCCTTAGTTGACCCTTGAAGAATTTCTCTCCATCATCGCCCAAACGGACGAAGTCATCAGCGGTGATCGTGATGATGTTAGAAATGGCAAGCTGAGTACCAGCTCTGGCCCAGAGGTCCCGCACGAACGCCCGCTTCGGAACTAAGTACGAGTCCATTTCGATCATTTTTCAGGACAAGATGGTCGGGTCAAATGATTGGAAGGACTGAAATCAGCTGGAGAAATGCTGCTAAGGGTATCTGACGAATAGAAGTGTGAACAAGCGAGTAGTTGTGGTTTTCGTCGAGTTATTTTTCTTGGGACCGTCATTCCAGAAGATATTTATTGAACAGAAAGGAAATTGACGGATGGGAAGTGTCAGGTGAAGGACATGGATGTGTACCTTGCATCTATTGAATGCGATTGTTTTTTTTCTCAACATTAATCTACGGCTACTTTGCAGATCATGTTTTCGGGTCAACACTTGTTATGCTCTAACCCACCTCTACTAAAGCTCCTATCGAGCATTATTTACAAGGGTTCGTCAAGGAGTGTGAAGTGAAGGGCACAGTGTTTAGATTATGAGGGAGTTGTTTGACTAAAATCGGCCTACTCTATCATGGTTTCCTGCTCTGAGAAAACATGCTGCGTAAAGCCATCATTACTCTACAACATTTCCATCACGTGTCCACAGTCGTCGATAATACTGGGCCACGGCTGTATTCACTGGCGTGAGAAGTATGTTTGCTTAGTAGCAGACTGTCTGGATGATAGTCCCATGTACCGAATACCTAGCCACCGCTCGGCCTGATACTTATCTACACAGGTACATGAATACTTATACGACCTCGATATGTGGTGTTATAGATATTCAATTCCATGTGCCGCTGGGCTGTCATGAAAAAGGAAGCCCAATTTGAGGACCCCCAAAAACATACCATGAAGGAACGGTTTAATTCATTGTAGCCATGAAGTGTATCAAAACACGTGACTACAAGGACGAGGACCACAACCAAAAACAACGGATGCTACCGGACGATCGCCAGCTTCCGTTTTCACGTAGGTGTAGTATACATACTGATACATATCGGAAGATACTGTGCTAATTCCCCCATACCTCATTCATTACCCAACTCGTTTCGTCAGGTGGGTGCAGACATCCTAGCTCGAGAAGAGCTGCCGGTAATATATGCCTGTTTCGACACTGTGAGGGCGTAGTCTTCCGGATGGATTGTGAGTACCCGAGTATCTACATGCCCCGCCATTGAGGCTCCAATCCCAGTCGTTTTCGGTGGATAGGTAGAAGCTATGGCCATCGACGGAGTGAATGGTGGTGATTGGGGAGAACACCCACACCGCCCAGCCTAAATGAACGCTAGCTCCGGGGTACAGATGGTAGCAAGAAAATTTCTCCACCCTTGGGCAAACACCCGCAGGTAGATGTCGAGCTAGTGGATGGGTCGAAGCAGATCGAGAATGGCACGGTTGGGACAGATGCTAACCGTGCCACGCCCCACTAATATTAGCTCACGAGAACGCTCACCAACATAAGTTGGTGCTGACCACCAATTTAACCACCCCAGCAAATTAACCACTTTAACCCTCTTAATAAAAATTTAAATATAACTATTAATACTAGCTTATATAACTTAATAAAGAATTTTTTTCTTTATAAAATAACCTATTTATATATATAAAT